>JAOUZG010016999.1:1829741-1871959 GCA_026289955.1 Argiope argentata | reverse complement strand
ATATATATATATATATATATATATATATATAAGTAATGTCTTCATCTTTAGGAAATGAGTACTTTACTATCAAAACTGTCTCTACTATAAAACTAAAAATTAAATAATAATAATAATTTTCTGAAAAATAGTACATACTCTGATCCCGATAAATAGAGTATTTTAACCTAATAAAATGGAATGTCTTAGAATTGAATAATATCAACTAGCTATAATGAAAGACAATATAGAATTGAGAATCCCTTCCTAATTTTTAGATAAATCAGTATATTTTAATTAAAATTAGGGGCGTTGTTATCTACATAGCTGATTAATGGCTATCCACCAATATGGTCATATATGAAGCGCATTTATTCGAGAAATAATGATAATAAAAACATAAAAATATATTGACAACTTCTCGTGAAAAGTTTTACAGGATGTAATATTGAATATTTATGTAAGGGTAGATAGTAAACAATTGTACTACTTGTAGCTCCCACAAGATTCTCCATCTTCAATGAAGCATCGTTCTTTGATGTAATAATAAATCTTGATGGCTTTATTAAGACTATCTAAAAGATAGCGGTAAACTCTATGATGGTGAGGGATAAATAGTCTTTGAAATCACTGAAGACGTTATATAGCCATTGGAATTATTGGAAAAAGATGAGATTACCCGATAGTATAATGAAGCATTATATTACGCCATATATACAAGGAAAAGTATGTATTTTAGCTATAAGAGCTTGATAGTTACCATCAAAAATGCTAATCCTTTTGAAAACATTTCATATTTTTTGTTTATTTGCTTTATTTTTTGAATTTCATATAAAATAGTATTCTATGGATAATTGTCTACACTTTAGAAATATTTTTTTAATTCTTAGAAGCGTTTATTAAAAAAATAATGTTTTGTTTCATTTTAAGATTAAGGTTTAAATTAAAAGTATATCCAGTAATTTTAGGGTTTTTATAAGAGATACGAAAAATAATTAAAAGTAATATAGAGCTTATAGAACTAAGAAATGTAAAGATGTATATTTTCACTGAAATATCCAACAGGTGGCTTGAGAAAGGTATCCTTGCCCCTTAGAACTCAAATCCTTATTTTTAAAGAAACTTTCACCCCGATGATTAAATTATGAAGATCCAGGGAAAACAAGTAATTATTTAATATATAAAATGTTGACAAGAACTTTCATATTTCTTGAAAATCTTAAACTTGCATTTTCTGAATATTTTCATATCCTACATCATATATGATCATATTAAGTTTGAAACAAAATCATGGACCATATTTTAAAATTTAATTAGTTTACCAGGTTGTTGATACTTTAAAAATAATATTAAAGATTTCAGAATTTTTGATTATATGAAATTTTGAACTCTTAGCAAAAATAATTTAACTAGGGAAACATATATGTTCAAAAATTAACCATTTGTTATTAATTTAAATACTTTTTAATGGATATTTTTATTAACGTAGAGAAACTTCGCCTTATTTTCTTCTTCCACAAAAAGTTAATTTAATGGGGTTTTTTGCAAAATTAATTTTAAAAGAAATATGGTAGTTTCAAAAATCTTTTTTTACATCCTTCAGATTTAACAAGGGAAAATATCTATAGAGTGCTCTGATATTCAAAAATTATTTATCTGAGCGACCTTAATAAAGATATAAGGCAAAACTCCTTCAACTTCATTCTATTTTGATTTTAAATTTTATTGGACATCGTGTAATCTTATGAGTTTTTCGTTCAATTTTATTCTTATATGACCTTATAATATATTTAAAATTAAACTTTAAAGATATTTATTGTCACAAAAATATTTCTGTTTATCAGTTGTAGATATGATTACTTTATCTTATTTTTAGTTAATTCGCGAAACATGAAATATTTTCTTTTGAAACTGTGAAGCTTAAATTCAGTAAACATTTTATTTTGCAAAACACTAAGATAGAGAGCATTAGTTCTGAAATAATTTCAATAATATATAAGAATATTCATAGTGTAAAAAGAATGAGATTATTCATTAAATATAATTAGTCTTTAATTACCTTATGCAAAAGGAAGTTAATATTTAATTTTTAAAAATAATTAATCGCATTATGTTTGAAATGGTAATTGTACTATTTACTTTATCATCTTTCA
Source organism: Argiope argentata (assembly GCA_026289955.1). NCBI lineage: Eukaryota > Metazoa > Arthropoda > Arachnida > Araneae > Araneidae > Argiope > Argiope argentata. The sequence continues at coordinate 1,869,827 of JAOUZG010016999.1, read as the reverse complement.
TTTAATGTTGATAAATTCGATACTAGTCAGGATTTCATGTATTATATTTTCACTTTGTAATAAGAAAATATAAAAAAATATTTATTTCCTAATTACTCATTTATTAATAAGCTTATTTCAATTATAATAATAAAATTGCATTTCAAATAACTTTTTTTCAACATGCTTAATATGTTTATTGTAATTTTTAAAAATTGTGGTCGAAAAAAAGGACTTTTGTAATAAGAAATTGAAAAAAAAAATACTCAAAAAATTTCTAAGAAAAATTTGATATTGATATTTTCATGAATAAAATTCTCCATTTATTAATATCAAAATTTAAAAAAAGTACTAATTCATACCTTTATATAATTTTAAAAATGAAAAAAATAAACACAAAGAGATATACCGAAAAAAAAATCACGAAGCTTTTAAATTTCAGTGTTTTTACTAAAGTATATCCAAAATGAGGAAACTTTTACGTCATAATTACTGTTTTTTTTCATTCAAAAATTGAAATGTATCTTTAATGAAATATACATTACGAATTTCCTTCAGAAAGAAAAAAATTAACTTCAAAAATTTAAAGAGTCACTTTCATTCCCTTCTTTTCTATTAAAAAGTTTTCTCGCAATTAGAAAAAAATTTCGTAATAGAGATTTTTTAAAAATTCTAGTAATGGTAAATAAACTCAGGAACCATTTTAAATAGAAACTCAGTTTTTATCTTCAACATTTCAGATATTTTTAAGTAACAAAGTTAGTATTATTGCGATTGTGTTCGACCTTATCGCAACAATACGGTAAAGTCGGTCGTAAAGAATAATATTCGGCGGGAAAGAATAATATTTTTAATTGGGCGAAAGCATGTTTCAATTTTGAAGAAATTATCATATTATTGAAAAATTCTTCATGAAATAATTTTGATTTCAGATGAAATACTAAAAATTGATGAGCAGATATTTGAAGTTCTTTTTTTTTTAGTTTTTTCACATAGAAAACAGAAAAAATTGAAATTTATAAACCCAAGTACTATTCGATAAAATTGGGGAAGCCACATGAAGCAGTAATAAATCATTTGTCATAAAATATATATTGAAATCATTAAATAACATTTTCACAATTGAAGTTATGGAATTAATATCATTTATAATTCTTAAAATCAATTATCAGTAAGCATTTTTGAATAATCCGTGAACTATTCAAGAACTGTAAGATTATTTTTTTCTTCATCTATTGGTTATAGTAAAAAGTAAATTTGTTAAGCTATTACTTTTATTTATATAAAAAATGAAAGTAAAAATAAATTACAATACAATAGTAATCTTATACAACATGAAAACTAAAACAGTTTGTAATTTTTTGGATTTCATATACTTTTTACATACTTTAACATAATAGTTTATATTTTGTTTCGAAAAAAGATTGTTTCTTGCTTTAAAACGGGTTCAAGATTATTTTTAAGGACCCTGATTCAAGCCTAATACTAAAATAAAACTTCAAGGAGAGTACAAATAACTTCCAAAGTTTAAAATTTTGATCATTAGATAATTTTATCAATGAATTAAAATATTAATGTAGGTGATAACAAATTACTCAAGATCGATTCATAGGAATTAAATCCTTATTTCAAAAATTAGAAGAATATGTTAAAAACCCTTTCTGTGAGAGACTATTTTAATGTGAGAGGTAAAGACAGTAATCATATATAATTTTAGTCCTAAATGTTTACGAAAAAAAAACACAATACGAAAGACACAAAAAACGATCCCATCAGCTTTCTATTCATCAGCCACGGACTGACGTCTCTTCTCTCTCGCTCAACTCTTCGCTTTCAGCAATAAGAGTTGCTATTTGAGGTGAGAAGGCAGAATCCTAAAAAATAAATATGTAATTAATTAATCTACACAAAAGAATAAAGGAAAAAATAATATACCTACCGGCTTTCTTTATTTGCTTCATTTTAAAACAAATACCCTCCCCGCCTATTCTCTTAAATGGTACCAGAATAAAAACAGAACAATAGAATAGTAAACCAGAAAAAAATGAGAAATAAACTTATTAAATATGAAACATAATTATAAATTTCTATAATAATGATATGTCATCATGTATTTCTGTAAATAAAAAATTGCATATGATCTTTGTTGTTACGGGACTTATTCCAAACATAAAGATATTCAATAACAATTTTATCTGATTAAAATAATTAAATGAACATAAGATAAAAGATGTTCTTTTTATGACCTGAATATTTACTTAGATTTGTTGGTAAATAGTACTTGATATAATACAAAATCATTATTCATGGAACGATAAATTTATAAGTAAAATATATTAAAAAAGAAGCTAATTTAAAATTTCGAATAAATAAATATTTTTTTATAATTTCATACTTTTCTATTAAATAAAAGGTGTAGTAATTAAAAGTTTCTTGAAATGTTTTCAGAAAGGCATGAATTTTGCAATTCTTAGTAAAGAAATCATGCGATTTTTGCAGCACAAAAATCATCAATATAGAAGGAAATAAAATCATTATATAAACTATAAAATGGATAATTACCTAGATTGGCGACATTGATCTGTTGGATATTATTCAATATTAATATTTTTCCTTATTAATTATTTGAGACATACAATAAGCAACCATATTTCAACAAAGCAAATAGAACTTGTTGAATTATTTTTAGGCTAATACGTGGCTGCAGTAAGTGAACGGACTTTTGCATATATATATCATTAATTAAATGCTTTAAGAAAAGATTAATTTCCCATAAGAGGCTTTAAATTAAAGATAAGGATGTATTGCTCTATCTTAAGAAATATCTTTCCATATAATCTATTAAAATTCTTTAATTAAAATATTTTTTAAAAAATATTTTGTATAAATATTCATTTTTGTGATTGGAATTATAATCTGCTGCCTGAACTGCAATAAGTCTGCTAACTTTTCATAAGGATGCCATTTTTATTCTTTCTTTAAAATTTTAAAAATCGAGTTGAATCTGAAAATATAAAAAAATCACCATTGTTAAGATAAAATATAGATTAAAAAGTAAAGTCTAAGGTTATAGCGTTTTAGTATTTTATATAAGGCATTGAAAGAAAAAGAAAGATTATTTTCCAGTGTATAAAAAAGTCATTATTGAATGAATGTATTTGAAGAGTGTTGATTAAAAAAAACTGCCTTTGATTTAATTGTGCTGCAAGAAGTTGTTAATTACTCTTGGAAAATCGGCCTCTTTAATTGGATTGGAAGATATTCTGAATTTTATAATGTTTGACATTTCTTATAATGTCCCGTGCATTTCTTAATCATTCATTACCCTAATTAGAAAATAAGTAAACTAAAAAGAAAATATTAAATTTTTCTTCATTAAGATTTCTTTATAATCATATATAGAACCATATTCAGGAGTGTAATGTATTATGTTACCCTTTTATTTAATAAGATAGTTAAAGAATCTGGGAATCCTTTACAATATAACAGATATAACCATTTACTTAATTTTACCCACATTTTAGCTCCGTACAATTGTTATAAATCTGTCAATAATTTAATAATCATCTTTTTACATCTTTTATTAATTATTAAAAAATATAATGCAAATGTTTAATCTTCCTTCATAAGTAAAAACAAAATATAAATATAAGTTGGAGCCACTACTAAAATAAAATTCCAAAAAGATTAAAATTAAATCTGCTATGCGTATTTCAATGCATCATGTCAGAACATAATTTCTTGAACGGCCAAGCACCACGTGCTCATGATATTTAAATTACATTTTAATTCATTTTAATTGTTTCATTGAATATTAATTTAAGTATTAAAAATGACCCCAAAACACTTTATAAATATCCCATTTCCTATTTCTTTCAATTCATATAATCAGGCGCTTATAATGACATTTTTCTAAGTTTTATTTTACGGTAGTCATTAACTTATTTTTTAGATCAGAGCTTTTGTAAATGCAATGGCAAAACGTTATTAAAAGCTGGGGTTTTTTAGATGCTCGTGCAGATAATAAAATTTTTATTTTTAACCTACGAATTTTTGTTGAAGCCTAACACCTCATCCTTAAAACATGTTTTGACATTATAATACCATCTAACACTACTGATTTTTATCATTGCTGGAACTTTAACGGTTCATTCAATTCTATACACAATTTCTGCTCGAAAGGTTTTGTTCAAACAGTTGCACTTACTTTTGATGCTGTTCGGGCTTAAAGATAAAGCAAAATTTCTTCGTTCTATTGATAATGAACGAAAAGGTACAACCCATGTATTACATATCTCTAATTTTTTCCATAAATATTAGAATCGGAAATTTGAACATCTCTGTGGAGAAAACTTTTTCTCTTCTTGGAATTTTCTATCTGATAAATATAATCATTAATAGTTACTAAATATAATATAATTTGAACTTATTGCGAAATAAAAACATAATTAAAGTACGTGGAAATTTAAAATTTTTAAATAAAGGATTTATTTATATTCCAAATTTATTTGTAATTACATTATTTAAAATTAATAATAAAGGATGGAATTTAAGGACTGCCGAAAGATATTGTAGCTCAACATAAATATCTGTCTGAATTTTCTGATTAAACTGCTTGAGCCACCATAACATGAACTCGATTTTTCACCAAATAAAAATAAAATAGATTTTGAATGTCAACATTAATTATCATTTCAATGTTGTCAATGAAGACATTATTTTTTCTATCCCTTATACAGCTACGACATGTTATTGAGCATGATTTGTCCTTCATAGATTAATAAATTGCATGATATATAATATGTATTCGGAACTAAGATGTTATTTACCTGGTATGTGGTTTTTGGACAAATCTTTCTTGACATTAAAAAAAAAACTTCATGCTAATACATTTAATACAAATTTACATAAGAATACAGTAACTTAACCATTAATTATCTTCAAATATTTTACTTTTTTATACTTGAAAGCATCTTGATTACAGTAAATGAGTATCAGAAAGTCCATTTGCAGATTATTATAACATTGTTTCTCTTTTAAATTCGCACTTAAATGAAGACTTCGGCGAAGAAAAAAATAGAATTGTCTTTCTCTATTTTGTAGCTTTATTATCATGTCATAACATTATGTTGCTTTGGTTCGAAAATTTTGAATCCACAATATACGTGGGCAACAGATTGGCGATTTATTACTTTGGAGGCATTATTTTTTCGCTTTTAGGGTTATAAGAAATTAAGGCTGAATGCAGACATATTTAGCTATTAATCTCCAAAAAATGATTTAAAAAGAGAGATTTTTGAAATTCAAAAGTTTAATTTAATAAAAATGTTATTAAAATTTTGTTGTTAAATTGTCAATAATAAATTTTAATATAACAATTTCAGAACATGATATAGCTGAAAATATCACTTTCGAAGCATCAATTTTCCGCTTTTAGGGTTATTAGAAAATAGCAAAAATTGTTGTCTCATTTAACAACTTAATACAAACAAATAGTGAAATCTTGGCACGAATGTCCACCATATACCCGATTCTCGATATATCGACGCATGCGTCATCTGATAGTTATATTATTGTTTCAAGTCTGTTTCAATTGGTCAATGACAAAATTTAATCAAGGCAATCAATGCCTCAAAAATAATAATGTTCTCGCATATTAACATTTCAATTTTTTTGTTGTATTTATTTATAATTTTTTTTCTTTTCTAACTACTTTTATGTGCATGGTTAAACTTTTTATTATTTGTATTTTCTCTCCACAAACCATTATCTTACTAATTAGTATTTTCCAGTTGATAGAAGTTAATGAATTAACAAAAAAAAGACGGGAGGACTGAAGTAAAGAACAAAAAGTTTATTTTTTGAATGGTTAAAGCGCAGTCATTCCAGTTTTGAACAGTTTGGTTAATAATGAAGTTTGGTTCATTTAATAATATCATATTTATACCAAATATATACGAAAATATTCACTTCGTACACCTAATTAACTTACATCTAATAATTTGTATCAATAATATTAAATATTTTGTTTTGGGTATTTTATGAATAATTTATTATTTATTTGCTCCAAAACTCAACTTTTCACCTTCAAAGCATTTCGATGAAAATGTTGTTTTCATTTTTTATAGAGTTTTGGAACATCATAAAAGAGAATCTCTTAACATGTATCTTCCCTCTAACACCCTGAAACATAGTAAATGAAAAATATCTTCAATGAAATGATAAAAAAATGTAATTGAGATTTCGTTTAAAAAATAGCAACCTTACATCTAGGAGTTTTGGGAATTGTATCTGAATATTATGATTAAGAATTTCTTGAAGCTCATCCGTTAACTCGTAATTTAATTTAATTAATTTTCAGTTCTTTTCTTTTAAAATGAATAGGAAATTCAGAACTTTTTGACTTCTGTCAAGTGAAATTGAGTCCCGTAAACAATTTATTTCAATTTTTTGTTGAAATAAATCGAAAGGAAACCCTAAAGCATAAATGTGTATATGCTAATTGTCGATAGTCACATTTTGATATTTGGTGAAATATCAATGAAAAATAATTTCTGTATTCTTCTTCATTATATCAAAAACATGAAAGAACGATAAAAAATAAAAAAGGAGGCCACATTGACCTCAAATTCTAGTTAGTTAATGGCATATAAAAATTAGTTCTGTTGTTTCAAATAAATGTTGGCTGCTTACACAGCACAATGGGAGCAGAAAAAGCAACAATAACAATGAAGAGCTTTCGGTAAAAGTACGAAACGGGAAAAACTGTCATAAATAAAGAAGCTTTGCACAGAGCGGATTAAACTAAAAGGAATTTAATGTAGAATGAAATAAAGCACAATAAACTGTTTTTGTATGCATCCTATTTCATAAAATTTTTCCTTTCATAAACATTTAACTTAATACAAATACATATTTATTAATTAATTTCACTTACTGAAGATGCTGAGCTGTTTTATCGTTTTCTGATTAATTGTAGTAATTGCTTTTCTAAAAAAACGAACAGTAATTATTTTTAAAATAGTCTGTAGAAGTATACATCAAGATACAAAATCTAATTATTTGATATTCAAATACAAATAATCTCATGTATTTGCCATAAATAATATATATTAATAAAATAGTTGTACAAAAGTGCTATATAAATAATTTTTTAGTACTACATTATACAATATTTTAGCTAAATAAAGGAAATATTATAAACAAAATGAGGCAACTTTTGGAAATATTTACACTGATAAATCGTGCATGAAGTTGCTCTTATACCTTTCTATGCTTTATTTTTATTTGATTGATATTCTTCAAATTTTAGGCAACGTGCATTTAAACAACTCCAAAGCGTATAACCGAAATAAAGATAGAAGTTTTAGTCTTTTGATACTGAAGCAGACAATATAAACTTTTAATTCTAGAAATAGTTAAAATTAAAAGAAAATTGTTTTAGGATCTTATTTCCGAGCAGTTACAGGTATTGAAAAACTTTAAATGCAAACATTCTTCTTCTTAATGAGATACTAGAACAGCTATTTTAGTTAATTTTTCAGCCTCCATATTAAAAGGAAATAAAAATTTCAATCCCATTAGTGCCACTCCTTTTGCATTAAATCATATATAGAGAGATACATATTTATTTGGGTTCTAGAAAATATTAATGGAGAATATTTACAAAAATATTTTCAAATTCCTATCATGATAACTATAGTTGTAAATAGTTTTTTTCTGAGGAAACTGTTTGAAAGTAAAGTGAAAAACAAAAGTGAACTGTAGTAAAGAAAAATGCCTAAAATATGTGGCCTAAAATATGAGGGTTAAGAACTTATAGTATGTATGATGAAGATAAGGAAAGAAGAATTATATTCAATAACAAGAATTGGTTGTTATTCCAGGAATATTAAGTTAACTTGTACTGCATCATAACCTTTAACAATAATCCTTCAACCGACATTGAATTTTTTTTCTAGTTGTTGTTGGAACCGTCATTGGTAATTTTCTTTTCTTTTTGTTTGAAATATTTAACTCCAGGAACAAATCTGACATTAAATCTTTTTAATCAGAAATAAATTTCATTTGTAAAATTTATTAAGAAATACTAAATTTTAATAAATAACATTAATAACTTCTATCATTGAAAATACTAAAACTAATTCATTAATTTTGATTTTTTGGCATTAGAAAGTATCCCTATTTTATTAAAAATTCTAATCAAGACTTTAAAAAGAAACTACCAAATGTCTGAATCAAAGTGACTTTAAATTACTTTTTCTTAAGTTAAGTTTCTTAAGTACTTTTTCTTAAGTAATCTTTTAAGTTAAAATTATTATCTTAGAAACATTACTGGTTAACTAGAAATTTCTTATTTCGGCAACGATCAATTATAGCTCAAATGAATTGAAGATATGGGAGTGAAACAATGACATTTTTATAAGTCAAATAGAGTTAATAAAAAGATTTTTCCAGTTTCTTACAGTAATCGATTTGGTTCAAATTTTTCATGGGTTAAATTTTTTTAAAATTAAAAATTAGAAATGCATTGATTTTGATTTCTTCCAATGAATAAAGAATAATTAAGCGTATTCTAAAATGTAACTGCTGAAATAAAACCAAGAACGTAGTAATGAAAAAAGAAATTATTTCATAAAGAAAAAGTTTTTTTTTTCTAATTTGTATGCTATATTATATTTATCTGGACGAATGCCACTTTATTTTTGTGAACTAAGCATAAAGTTTCATAAAATTTATTAGGAAGTTCCTTATATTCCTGAATAAAATACATCTCGTAAAGCTATAATTATAGAAATAATCTCCAACAGAAATAATACCACATTCTTCGAACGATTTGATCTAAGAATTTCTAATTTCATATCCGAAATGTTTCAAACATTCCTTTTCCAAGAGGTTTTTGTTAGAATTATTATCGTGCATTTTCCAGAATCTTCATTAGATAAATTTCGAGTAATCTGCGTAAGAGAATATTCATGGCTTCAAATATAAATCAAGTTATTTTGTTTACACATCACGAATAATTAATTTTTGGTGCCAGCGTTGGCGAAATTTGAGGGCGTGAATGAAAGCGTGGCAATATATTTCAATTAACTATTAATGAAAAATCTTAATATTTACGTCCATTATTAGATTGTCTTTGATGTAAAAGACAAATTTGTATTTATTATAAAAGAATTAATTTCATATAACAAGAGCGTTTTTGTATTTTAACTGAAAATGAAGATTTCATACGTACATTGCCAGTCAAAATTTGTTTAGTTTTTAAAACTATATAAATATTATTGTTCTTTATTTTATACATCAAAATTTAAAAAAATTATTTTAGTTTATAATTAAGATCAAGCTTATAAGTCATTGTCTCGTATATTAGTTTTAAACATTTCAACTATTTAAATTCTAAAAAAATGAATTCACTTATTGCATAATTAAAAAAATTGTAATTGGTTGTTACTAAAAATACAATGGTCATCTAATATTCGTCAAAATAAAATAAAATAAAATCCAACGTGCTTTTATTATTTATTATACTTATTAGGTTCTAATGCTTTTCAAAATATGCAATGTAGCACATCCCCAAAATTTGCTTTCATGTAAGAATATGATATATTTAAAGAAATTCCGACAAATAGCATAAACGGAGAAACCTTTGAGAAAATGTTTTGTAAACGTAAAAGGTAAACCTTTAAATGAAGCTTTCGCATGTGTTACGGTCTTAGAAAAACTAAAAGACGCTCTTATAATAATAATGCTGAAGTGAGAAATGGAATTTCATTCCCCCATTTTTCAAATTATTAAAAGATAAGGCCGACAGAAATTCCATCTCTCAGTGAAGTATTTTTTCCTTCAATTGTTTTTTAAAGAAATCAATCGGCACATTATATAAGGATGACTGAATAGGGTAATATTAAACACATGATTAGAACAAATCCGAATATGTAATAAAAGCAAAACATTTTATTTTTTCATTTTGGAAAAAAATTATTGTATCGATCCGATTTGTAATCTGAAGTAAATCTCAACTCGCACTTCATTTAGATTATCAATGTTGAATTGTTTTCACTGGTTTAGAGGGGGGATATTACATTTTTAAAAAAAAAAATTCTGCCATAACCTTATTTACGAAAAAGAACCAAAGATCAACATAGTGTTTTTTAATTGGCTGAGCTTATGTATATGGAGAAAATGTAGTAATTCGTCTAGTTAGCTAATGAAAATAGAAAGAGCAGCAATAATTTTAATCCATTGAAAAAATATGGACCATAATAGACAATGTAATAGGAATGCTTCCGTAAAAATATTAAAACTTACAAACGTTCGTTTTCCAATTTTAGAAATCTATAAAATCATCATGTTACAGTTTTCATGATGTAAATAAAAACATTCATTTAAATCTTCTGACACAAATTTATCTTTCCTTACTTAAATTAATTCATAGGAATAATTGTCATTGTCATTTGAGAGGAAATATATGTTTACATTATTTTGCCGTCACACAATGAGATGAAAATGAATATCAATTTAATTAGTTGAATTAAATCAATATCAGAAACTACTAAAATTAGTTTTAATAATTCTCAGTTATCTTCCTGATTCAAATATATCCATCCTTTTTAATTCCTTTAATTTAACTTATGCATTGTCAGCAATATGCGAGTGAAAATCAAAAAGTAAAGGGACTTGCCTCCTTTCAAGGTTTGGGAACACTGTGTCCAGGTAAAAAATAGTGTAGTTGGAAAAACTTGTGGGTAAAACGCCACTCTCATTTCAGAATTAATTGTTGAAGCGTAACAGCCCATTTAATAAGACAGCTTCTTTACAATTATGCACCAAGGTCGCTTCTTTTAGCAGAAGGTTAAACCTAATAAAATTATTTGTCGAATCCAAACGCAGTGTAATGATTGATTATTATGAAGTAAGATCTACGAAGAGATACAGTACTTCAAATAAATATTCTTCATGTGATGCCAGTATATTGGAAAAACCATCTTTATTCAGCGTCATGTATTAAGAACTGAAATGAAATCAGCAATATCCAAACGCCATTAAAAAAAACTCGAAAAAAAGTTAACCTGCATCAAGATAGCATTCGGCATTCTGTTCAAATGACAGCTTAAACAATAAGAGTGTTGTTATTCGAAGTGCTGAAATACCTGCCTAACAGCCCACACCTGGTTCCAATGCATTTTCAGATGTCAGAAAAAGACACTAAGGGGAAGAAAATTTGCAACCAACAAAGAAATAATTGATGCGGTGCAAAATCGAGTTTTCGTTGCAAATACAAGCAAAAATATTTTCTTTTCCTAAAAAATAAAAATTAATCATACGTTGAGAGAAGTGCTTTAAATTCCAGGGTGGTTATAAAGAAAGATAATGTCTATTTCAGTTTTTTATTTTTAAAATAAATACTCTTTTCTTCAAATATATCTTTAATTTTTGACTCACCCTCGTACATGTTTTGTTGTAATTTTCAACTGTAATTAAGAAACATTTTATTGAGTTATTTCATAATCAAATAAGATTCCCATTTTTTCATGTAAATTCCAACGTAAAATTACGGCATCAAATGTGAGCATGTTATTTTATATTTGTATCAATATCCAAAAAGAAAGGCAATTTCTTTCCATGATAATTTCCTTTCGCACATTTCGTTAATTTTTCTTGGCTTTTCTTAGCTAAAAATAAAGAAAGGCGATTATTTATTATTTTATCTATATAAAATTTTTATTAAAAATGCAGCTGAACTCTTTGGTTACTTCAAGCTCAGTACAGTACTTTTATTGATCTGATTCCCAACATTTGTCTTTTGAATTTGGAAGAAATCTTAGTTAGCAAAGAAGACATTTATTTTCTTTCCCACTAAAAACGTCTTTTTATCTTGATAATACAGTTAATAGAAACGTGATTTCACAACGAAAACAAATTATTTTATTCATACTGTTTATATATTTCTTCCTTTACGTAGTATTTAAAAATTTATATAAAGGATTTTTTTCCTTTGCGTCATTCTGAAAGAATGGAAAACAGGAGCTTCGTTTCTCTTCATTAAAAAAAGACTTTTAAACGATTATATAAAACGCTATATTATCATCTTTATTTTCAAATTTTGTGCCATAAAACTAAAAATGGATTTCTTTGCTAAGCGATTAATCAAGTTTTGTAATAACTTAGTCTTGAATCTAAATATTTGTTTAAAAATAATGTTGTAACTTATTATGGTTCCAAATCTGTTTTAAATTTTATGGAGTACATTTCTTTGAGTCTATTTCTTTGTATGTTGTATCTTTTGTTATAGATATTTATCAAATTTAAAACCAATTTATCTCCCTTTTCTAGTTCATGAAATAATATTTGTTTGAAACTTATAATATTGATGAAATTTATTAAGTGCGAATTTGCTATAAATTGTTTCCCAATACAAAGTTAAAGTTACTATACATTTCAGAAATTTTGCATATATTCATTTATTAAAATCCATATCTTTAAGCTTTTTTAAAATTATTAATGTCTTATAGATTTGCTAGAGTTGCTAGTTTCATAATTTATGTACTTGTTTTTTAATTAATATTCTTAATTATATTATTTCATGTAATAATCAATTCAAAATTCACGTAATTAAATTTTAAGCTTCCAAATATGGCGTAATCAGATATTCACTATGAGAAAAAAATAATTATCAAGATTCAATATTTTTTATAAACAGATTATAAATTAAAGAATACAAAATAATTAAGAACATGTTAGAATACCGAAAAGCTTGTTTTGAGTGCAATAACAAATTTGAAATCTTTAAAATTCCCTTTCATTTAATTTATCATTACTTTTATAATATATTTTAACATTTGAAAATTTTCTGAAATTTACTGAAAATAACAAATCGATTGAATAATTATAGAATTTTTGTGAATAAGCATATGCTATTTCCTACATTCAAGCTTTTTTCTATACAGTTTGATGCTTAAAAAGTACGTCTAAGTTTTAAATTTAGTCTTCAATTTTAGGTTAATATTATTTTAATCTTCAAATTTAATATCTCATTTTAATGCCCTTAGAATAATAAATTCTTTGTATAATTCATATAGCTTTAAATTAATTGTCTATTATTCTTCTGTATTTTGATTATCTCCTTTTTTACTGAATATCAGCCAAATGAAGGCAATTTATGGTTTATATAAGCCATATCGCAGCAGGTGTTAGGTTGAACCGGCCACTGAGATCATAAACACTGTTATCTTTCTTTAAATTTATACACAGAGCTGTGTGCGTTAAACAATTACAATTTTATTTTTTACGTTTGTTTTACGTATATTGCTGTTAACTATATTGATTAAGAAATAAAGAAATGCTGCATTAATAAATAAACTTGCATAACACTATATATACTATTTATAAAGATGATTATAATCATAACTTCCAACTTACTGAGAAAATAATTTTGAAATTTTAATTAGTATTATTTATAATCCAAATCATTTTATGTATTTCCTCAATATCAGAGCATATCAGTGTTCAGAGCATTCAATATACTGTTTCAAACTGAAAAAAAAAGAATTTATTATAACATTTGTACAATTATTTTCTCTAATTTCTAAAAACTTTGAAATTTGTTCATATATTTAAAATAATACTTATTATCATTTGCATTTCTAGTTTTATATTTACCGACAGTTCCTGAAAGCATTAAATCTCTGGTACAAGATTGACAATTAATTTGAAAAATAAAACAAAGTTAGATTGATTAAAACTAAAATTTCATCGAGCAAACAATATTTATGTGTAATTTTTTTCTCCAAAAAATGATAAATTTCAGAGCTTGTTAGTACTTTTGAAAAATACCAAATCCAGTTTAGTAAGTCATGCTATTTATAGATTATTCAAGATTTCAAAGACAATTTTTTTTCATTTTTTAAGCAATATGGCAGATGATTTCAATTAAAAGATATTTTTCGAGTTTTGCTCCAATGTCTTTGTCCTCTGATTCTATCAGTATTTTGTCAACAGTATTTTTCTCAACAGTATGTTTCTCAACAGTATTATCAGTATTTTTCTTCGCATATGCATTCAGTTAATCAATATTAATAGTTTTAATAATGGATCAATAATAATAGTTATAATAATGTCATAACAACAAAAAAGAGTCTGAAATAGAATTAATATTAATTAATTCATAAATATGTAGAATAGTTATTTAAAAAATATCAAGAAAGTCCACAAAATGTCGACAAAAATTATTTTAAAGGTAAAGTTTACATGGAGTTTTTGTAAGACTATTTGCAAAAAATGCCATACAGCATGTGCCTGCATAGCAAAACAAACTTAAAGATATGTTTAGTTAGAAATAGTTAACCGATTACTGTTTATTAAACAGAAGTTTCTTGATATGCAACAAAACTTAGGAAAGCAAACAATAAAAATTATATATATATATATATATATATATATATATATATATATATATATATATAACAGAGAAAAAATTATATTATTTCATACTACTAATTTGCTCTATTACGGGCTGGGTTGGTGTTAAGTCAATTTAAAAAAACATGAATTTAATTATACATTTTAGTGCAGTTAATTCAAGATTCTCAGTTCACTAATCGCAGACCGATGTCTAAATGCTTTCAGATATATTTATGTATATTGTAGATACCAAAAGATGTATTTGAATTCTCAAGAAATATGCTATACAATAACGAATCATATATCAATATTTGAATCAAATGGGTCAAGACTAAATATATAAATAGGCCTCAAAATTTCCTAAAAGTTATCTGGAATTAGATTTCTAACTGTAATAAATATTGGTAAAATCAGATCTTTCTTGAAAGAAACTTCATTGAATATAGGAGAAAAAAATAATAATGTTTTAAATTTTTTAAGAAATTTATATTTTTGCTCATTTTCGTTCTCATTTATCAGACCATTTAAATTTCGTCAATTTTTCATTTTAATTGAAAACAAAAGTTATATTTCAATAATACTTGTGGCAAATATTTGTATTCCGGTTACTTATTGAACTTTTACTCTCTAATCTGTGGGTGAAACAAAGTATCAACTTTGCAAAAGATATTTATTAAAACTTTATTTCAGGATTAAAAAAAAGTAACACAAACAGAAATTGGAGGCAGACTAAATTTACGAATGCATGTCATTAACATCATTTTATATGTTTTGAAAAAGAAATATTTTCAAAAATCAAAACAGATGCTCATTTCCTGAGATTCGTAAATACGGATAATAGTTCCTCAGAGACTTAAATAGTGGTTCGGGTGAGCTGTTTTTTCACTACCTTTTGGATGAATTTTTGAGGAATGTGATCATTTAGTTTGAAGCGCAAGTGTTGGTGGGTCTGTCGTAAAATATACGATAATAGCCGCGGGCACACTGCGACCATATTTTATTCCTGGAAACGGGAATATTTCAACCCATTAAAGAAGCGAGCATTCGTATTTGCACTTCATTAGCAGGGGAGAACAGGAAAAAAATATCCTCTGTTTGTTCCGCTTCACGTTCCAACTAATTAACCTTCGAAATATATTAGCTGAAAAATTAACTTGCAATCTGATATTAGAGCGCAAGAAATGTAGGGTTCTCGACTCTAGAATTTGTTTTTATGTTTCTGAAAGTTCAATGACGTGCTGCAATATTACTTTGCTTTTGAACAAAAGTGGTTCATGTTAGGAATCTATTAAAGTGTTGGAATTTTTGGTATAGATTCGTTTCCAGATTCATCGACTTAGACTTTTATGTCTTTTCAGTTGCCAAATTAATTTGAATCCTAATATATTCCTTATACGTTAATATTCAGAAACGCAACATTGCATTTATCTTAAATATTACTTTCTATTATTTTAAAAGCTTTTTTGCTTATTTTATGACTATTTCTTTTTTACTTTGTAGTCAATCCTCCACATTTATTAAACTCTAAATATTAGGTCAATTTTAAGGCTACCAGAGACCTTGAAAAGGACTTTTGGCAATGTTCACCTTGGCAATTTGAAATTTTAAGAGTAGCACTATAGGAGATTACACACAAAATTTTAAAGCATTATATTAATTTATGAGTTAGAGGGGTTAAAATAATATAATATTGGCGATAAATAATGCCAGTGAAAAATGATCCACAGGTTACAAAACGCTCCAATTTTTATAATTTCTCTCTCTCAATCTTTTGAAACAAAAGTTGGGATTAATCTTGAAGTTTGAGTGCGAAATATAAAAATTAACTAATATAATAACTTAAAACTACTAATTTTGTTTTTAAAAAAAGTTTAAGTAGTTTTGAGATGACATTGGTTAGTTTTGATATTTCCTACTCAGACTTCAAGATTAATCCCAACTTTTGTTTCAAAAGGATTAGAGAAGCTAATAATAAAAATTGGAGTGCGTTAGAACAAATTTGGAGCAACTGGAGCATTTTTCATTGACGTTATTCATCACTATTAAATATTATCTTAACTCTCCTAACTCATAAATAAATTAATATAATGCTTTAAAATTTTGTGTGTCCTCTTCTACAGTGCTACTCTTAATGCCAGTAAAATTTCAAATTGATATGGTGAAAATTGCAAAAAGCCCTTTTAAAGGTAAAAGTGCAATTTTTTAAATATATTTTATAACTGCTATAATATTAAAGCCTATTCTAAATTTCTCATGCATTTTTCATGGATGCAAAATTGGATATGTTTCGATATTTATCATTGGCAAATTAGAGTTCCATCCACTTTTAATTTTAAAATATGTAAAAAATTTTAAATAATTCAAGCAACAACTTTTTTTTAAATGGAAACTGTTAGAATAAAAAGTTAAGTTTCAGAAGTCGATCGTTTTCAACGATACTTAAAATCAGACACTAGCCATTTAATCTATAAATATCATTGGGATAAGAAGATAATAAACAGAGACAACATTTTATATTTTTTTGTACCTTACTGTTTAAAAAAATTCTGTATAAAACATAATTCACTAATTGGAAAAAGTGAGAAATAAGTTTTATTTACTGCTAAGCATTAGAAAAGATAGTGCTAAGCATTAGATAGTGTTAAACATAACAAAGGTTCATTTTTTACATTAGTGAATTAGTTATAAATGTAATGATTTCTCAATTTCTATGTGCAATACTTTTATATGTTCAGATTCTATTAGAACATATTACTTATAGAATTATCATCATATCTTACGCAGTAAATAAATTAAATTCTGATACTAAATATCTTTATGAAAATTTTTATAAATTTTATATAAGAGCTTACTCATTTCCATTTTCTGTGAGAGCTTTTTAATTTAAAATCAACTTCTTAACATGCAAATAAAGATGTTATTTAATTAATAAACAATTTACTATTTTCTAGGTTTTAAAAGGAATAATTTTACTTAAGAACAGGGTTCAAAATAAATTTGAAACTTTATATGGGTAATACTTTGCAGGAATCAAATTATCACGGTCTATTGAATTATTTTTTTATTGCCTGGAATAGTTGAATTAAAAAAATCGTATATGCATTAATTGCTTATCCAGAAAAAAAATTAAAATATTGCTTTAATTTGCATAGCTTTTTTCTACTTTCTATTTACTGTTACAATTACATTTATTATCATCATTTATTACTATTATCTGTTGAACAATTTCACATTATCATTGATTGTTTTGTATTCAAGAAATGTTCCTTATTTATGTTATTTTCTCCCCATTTCCAAGGATTAACAGAGATAATTTAGCATTGACATCGGTATTTTGTATTATCAGTTGATGAGGTCAAAAATTGAGTTGGCATTCCCATTATTCTTTCTTCTCTTCACAATGGAGCTTCTTCCCCTCCAACTCTTTAAACTGGAATATTTGATATGGACTATGCCACTTACTCTACGATTCTTCAGAGAGAGGCAGTTTCTAGCTTGCCTCTATGAGCAGAACACTGCGGTCTTATGCTAGAAGCAAAAAATAAGTCAGATAAGATATCTGTTCATTTTCATCATAATATTCAATCATGTTATTAATTCAACGTAACATATTATTACAATATAGTATACCATAGGATATTAAAAATAACAGTTAAAGACCATTATATGACTAAATTTTTGAAATAAAATTCATTTTTATTTACGATTCAATATGAATATTTAATATGTTAAAGAATGTAATAATGTTCTTAACTTAAAACAATGAAAATTCCTTTATCATAACTAATTATTTTATTAATTAGCATTTCAACAGTATATGCAGTATGGCAATATAGTGGGAAATATGGTGTAAATAGTAAGTTCATTATAATTCAATGCGATATTATAAAAAGTATAAAAACTTTAAAACCATTATAATTCCAATTCCCATAAGAACTCTTCATAATATCATCACTGCTAAAATCACTGCAAATTGGTATAGAACATCACAGACTTACCCGAATGTATATGATAAAACTTATACGACCAGACCGTAGGAACAGCATTTCTGGAGAAAACTGTGGCTGAATTCTAAGGGCCATCACCGATCACAGTACAACCCTTCCCAAAGGAAGTAAGTCCTTTCATAGATGGAAGGTAGCTACCCTAAACTGTTCGTGTATCCTACAAAAGCAAGAACCAACCACACACATGAAGCTTCTCAACTTAAATTATGAGATGCATGGACAACTCGGTATAGAAATTAGAATCCACTATTTCATAATTGTCGATTATATCATACTTGAGTCGTAGTTGCTACGCATTATATTAATTATCTATTGAAATGTCATCACAAAAATCATCAGAGATATCATTCATTCAAAAAAGTTAATTTAACTCAACAAAAAATGGTATTTATTATTGAAAATTCTTGCATAAAGTGGCATTGTGTGAACTTCTTGGTATATTTAATTCTTCTCGAATTTGTTTAACTAACATTGGACAATTAATAATGCAGCCCAAATTTCATAAATATTTTATTAAAATTTAAATTTTTATTCCCAATAGAATCGTGAGAGCCTATTTGAAATTCATTCACTTTGAACAGTAAATCTTGGGAAACGTCATGTGGATTCCTTAAAAAGTATCAATTTCTTTTGCCTATTTTGAATGTATTTTTGGAAAATAATTCAGAAATTCGAATAATTTTACAAATTTAACAAACCTAATTTATAAGTTTGCTAAATTTGTTATGTGTTATTTATTTTATAAATTTGAGGAAGTAGTTCTGAAATTTTAGCAGAAATTTGGGGAAGTCTATTTACTTAATCGAATTTTAGTGTCTCAATGAAAGATAAATAATAAAGAGGGACTATACTTTCTCATTCATTCAAAAATGTAGAAAGAATTAATATCATATTCCATTAGAAATTATGGACATAGTTATGCATTTTCAAAACTTTTGGCTATAACTTGTATTGTAAAATATGAAGCAAAATTTTCAGAGTTTCAATTTTTTAGTAAATTTTATTCAATGCTTATAATAACCATGCAAATAGTTTTATTATGTATATTTTATTAACCGTGCAAATAGTTTATAATGAGACACTACATGTCTGATCATTGCATTAATTTTTTTAAAGAGAAATGATTTAATTAATCTGTAATCCAAAATAACCATAGATTTAATTACCTCAAAAATCAAACTTTGTTTTTTCTTTCATTTCTAAAATTATTGTATTCAGAACTTATTTCAGTTGATTTGTTAATTTAAAATTTCTTTGCGACCATGTAAAATTTTGTAGTGAAAATATTATGTTGAAATTTTAATTTATCTTTGTATTTATTAATTCTACAGACTTAAAATTTAACATTGTATGTATAGCAAATTTTTCGTTTTATATTCTTTACGGAAACAAATAATTCGAAGCTATAAACTCACGAAAATAAACTTTTCTTCAGAAAATAATAAATTCAAAATGAACAGCTTGCATGCTTAAAGTAAACTTTAGTTGCAGAATAAAATTCTACAAAAACAACAGTACTCGAGGGAATAAGAATTCACAATAAATTTAATGAAAGTTGATTTTATCATCTGCTAAAAACAAATATTTCTACCATTCCAATTAGGTATCGGTGTAAAGAATGGAAAAAGTATTTCCCTTCGTGTTTATGAAGACAATACGTTTCAGAGGAAATTGAAAATGTTTTTCTTCTCCTTTTATTGCTTTAATCTGTTTGCTTTAGTTTATGCCTTTCTCGATACTTCTTAAAGGATAAATACTTACCCTCCTGTGTTAGAAAACATATTGCTAGAATTGAAAGCATATTTATGTCCATTTGTGGAAAAGAAAGAGAACTAATAAAGTGCTGGAAGTAATATTTTAAATGCCCTCCTTGAGAGAGTGTGTGTAATAAAATATATAATTTCTTGCTTCCCATTGTTTTTCCTTAACGGAATAGAAATAAATTTTCAAGGCAAAAATATTTCCAAAAGATTTCATTAATTCAACACATTTCTTTTTTATAATCGAAACTAAATATATTTCTAAAAGTTACATATTTCTATAGGAAAAAATGTCTATAAAAATGATTATCGGATCGACGCATGTTAAATTTTGTTACGTAATATGTATTTGTTATCTACTATGTAGTATGTATGTGGATGATGTACATCCGTTTGTTTGATGTTATTGTACTGACCTATTCTTGATGCGAAGTAAAGAAAAATAAAATCCTAAAGGATTTGAGTAATTTATCGATTGCTTTTAACACTATAATTTAATGTTTCCAACGTTTAAAATAACATTGTTTTTGGATGTCAGGAAGTAAGCAGGTAAATATTAGTATTTTTATAGTATTTTAAATCTTTAAAGTGAACCAGTGTTTATAAACAATTGGATAATTTGGTCTTTTATGCGTAATAAAGTGAAATATAGATATCTAAAATGGGTAATCGTGAAAAATGCATCTTGGGACTTTATTATTGGTTTCTATTAAACTTAAGTTATAAAAAAGTATATAAATAAAATATATAAAAATAAGTGAGAGTAAATAAAATGCATTGAATTGCGAATAAAATTGATTCATGATCCTATTTTCGGGTGGTTGGAAAATTGTACTTCGCGTACAAAATGTAATGATTATTATTATTTAAACCTTCATAACCCCAGATAGTAGCACATGCCCGTTGTTTTGCAAACTACGTAAATAAGATTCACTGTTTGCTTGGCAGTCAAGTAGACGTTTAAGCGGAGTGTGAGCAATCCACAAGGAAAAACACTGAAAGTTTAATGATCTAATGGAAATTCTGCTTGTGAAATAAATAGTTTATGTAGAAAATAAGTTTTTATTGTATTGTATAGTAGCCGTTATTTGTCTAAAAAAGGTGTATCTTGATGTGAATAAATGGATGACTAGAGAAGAAATATGTCTTCCGACTTTCTTGTGTAGATTCTTCTATTTTCTAAAAATAGGAGCATAGTGTATATACTCAGAATAGTGATTAGTACCTCGTTAGGGGAATTCCCCTTATGTTTCACAAAGAATAAAGTTAATTTATTTCAAAGGGGTGAGATTGGAAGTGTGGGTTATATTATATCACTTAATGCATTTGCTGCTATTGATGATTCTATATTTTAATAGAATCATTACTCATTTGAATGAATCATTCTTAAAGAAAGAAGATACGAATTATTTACATTTATTGGAGCAAAATATCATTCATCATATTTGTAATGGTTATAAGAAAAATGCATTTAATTATTGAAATATATATATTCAATAAAAATACTCTATTATTGCTGTGCAGAACGAGAGGGTTTTGTTTTACATTCTCACTTTACTACATTACTCTTTAATATCTTATTTTCTATTATAAACTTTATATTATTTTTGTATAAACTTTTCATGAATTCATTACCTGTTGGTGTGTTTTATTTTAAATAAATTATATTTAAATTACATGATTAATTTGTAATAAATTGCATTAAATGTATAAAAATAGACTACATTTAGAAATTTCAAACTAATGTAATATTATCAAGAATAGACTGAAATATGAAATTTCTAACTCTAAGGCGTCAGGAATGAAATGAAGAATCCTTTAGGTAATAATTGTGACTAGTTAAACATAACGAAGAATATTGATGAAAGAAGCCATAGAAACCTAATGAAAAGCAATTTAAGCTGTCATTTATATTTCAATTTTCTTATGGCATTTTCAATTCAATTTTCTTTTTAATAAGCATGAGCATTATGAACTCATTTATATAAGATACAGAAAACAAATTAAAAACAATATGAAAGCCGGTAACCACTTTTCTGCACTTTTATGTTTTTCTAATATGGGATAATTAAATGAAATTAAGCTTTTAACATTTTTTGTTAGAAACACTGTAAGTATATGAACTCACTTTAACTTTTTTTTCGCTGATTCATCTTCGTTTTCAAAACACATGATATGTAATTATCTCCTATTGCTTTTTAATACTTTATGAAAATTAATTAAATTATTTTTTATTTTTCATTTGTTCTATCATTCGCCTCGTACTAGAATTTTCACTCTTCGTATTGGAATATAATGCATTTTTTTAAATAGAAGAATGATAGAGTTTTCAATTTTTTTTAAAGTTGAGTAAGCATTGAATCAATTACTCTTGCATTGTCTATATAATAGGATTGTGATCCAGCTATTAAGTTGTTATTAAGATTAATCTTTATTGTGAAAATGGAGCCCGGCACCATTTCAATCTCGTTACTTTGGGCTTCTATCTGTTCCATAAAAACTGAAAGCCAAAATAAATACAATGAAAATAATGATAATAAATGTTACTGCAGATACTCTGAAAATGTCTTAATTGCAGACACTAAAGACCTAATTGCAGACACTAAAAGACACTAAATAATTTATCCATGAACTTACAGACAGTCACCTAAATCCCTAAAGTGAGACAAAGATTATCACAGCATATTTATTGAAACATATATAACATCATCTTTAATTGTATTTCCTTATAAAAAGTTTTATAAGGGAAACACATATCATACCACGAAGACAAATGAAAAGTACAAGTGCCAAAGAACTTTGGCTCACATCGAATTAGAGTAAGCAGGCCATGATTATAATCCGGTGTTATAAGACAAGATAAGGATTTTTTGGGTTAACAATGCTGGTTTGCTTTCCTTTAATATACACCCTCATGTAGTTCTGTGCATTTAAAAACTATTGCAAGGCTTTTTTTAGTTTAACGTTCTTGTTTTTACCACAAGAGATATATTTATATTACCATTTGAAAACTTTCCTGCTCACATACATTAGATTCGGGATCGCATACATTAGATTTACAGTTGGTTGTCACATCTTGAATTATTTCTAAGATGAAGGATTTTGTTAACACTGGTGTAAAAAAGTTAGCACCACTTTTTGATATAAACATGGATTTCAAATGTCCATATATCGGTAGGTAACTGAAAGAAAATTGTATCATTTTTAACGCTGTAGCTATGCATACAGCGATATGTAGATATCGCTTGATGAAAGTTCTCACCTTCAAGCTGATCGCACCGTATAGTTTGATAGGTATTTATATAGCATATATCCTATGAAAGCAACAATAAAATTACATCAATAATAAATTTAGAGCCCAATAAGAATGAAATAAAGAATATGACCATTGCATGGAATTTCAATTTTCCTTTCTTTCTATTTCTAGAAATTCATTTTTTGAATGAATGAAAAACGTAATCGGAGAATTGATAGGAGAAAATACCAATTTTTGTTTTTCTAATTTTCGTAAAAGCCGAGCTTGTGTATCCTAAACTTTCGTATTGTTATATAATGGACTCTTCGAACATAGAATAACAATAGCATTCTAAGCCCTATCCAGCGAATTAAAATTCTGTTTTCATAAACCACTCCCACGTTTTCTTGCATTCTTCAAATTGATCGGTATCTTCCCAGACGGGGTTTGAAGTGCTTTCTGTGATAAAAATAATGATAAACATAATTCTGAAATAGAATTTCAGTGAATTTTTGAAAATCCTATATTTCTTTTTAACCTCAATTAATCATTTCAAATAATCGTTTGCGTGCAACAAAAAATAACTTTTAAAATATAATAATTATGCTCATGTATAATTATACGTACAAATGACAAAATTTGATTATTACTCAAATAACTTTCAACTTTTAACCGCATTATTTCATTAGATTCGATAATGCCGTCAGTGTGATTATACGATAAAACGTAATCCAAGTCATTAAAAATATTTTTAATACCTAGTTAAGAGAAATTAATAATTAAATATCATAATTTTTTAAGTAAATCAATTTACTTAAATAAAAATCTCCAGACTTAAAATAATTGAAAGATTTGGGGAAACATTTTAGAATCGTGAGGTACTAAAACAAAATTCAGCTGTAAACTCCATTTAATTGCATAGATGCTCAAACTTAAACCAGTTTTCATCAAGCAGAGCGGAGTAATCGGTGTAACTTCAAAAGAACGAGCCAGATAATTAATGACAAGTGAATAATTTCAGGAAAAGAAGAGAGTATGTGCATTTAGAATATATACATATATTTTACAGAAATTACTTAATTACTCCAATTGTTTTTATTCGTACAAAGCGAAGCAATTTGATACTTTTAATTGCAAACGCAGAGACCATTTGGAGGTAATGTTCTTATAATAATCAGAAATATGGGACATCAGATGACATTAGCTTTCTTTTTCATGCAATGGAAAGGTAAAAGGCGGAAAAAAAACTCACCAATAAAAATGAAAGAGAAAATAATAGAATTTCGAAAGAATATTATTTAAAGAAATCTCGAATAATTAAACTGCTTTAATTAGTCTATAGCCCTTAAGATATTAAAAATTCATTATGTTCCCCAAAATAGCATTGATGTAATACGATTCATTTTACTTGTATCATTTATAATGCTTCTATTCAGGATTCCAACCTTACGAAATTACTTACAATAATTATTTGGCCTTTAATGATCCTTTCAGGTTTTGATTCACTTAATTAAGTTGCTTTGAAATCTCTCACTGATGCATTAAAAAATGAGTTTCCTGTGTGATTTCATTTTGCCAATTTTTTTTTCAAATCATTTCGTAATGTCGATCATTATTTACTTAGCAATGAAATGGGGAAATTTTAATTTTAAGCAAGAAAAGATATGATTCTTATTTTTGTGTTAGTTACCTATTTATTTATTTATTCAGACAAAATGATAATTAGCTTTCTTAATTAGTTTTGAGTGAGTATCTTAATAATTACATTTACTTTCTCCAATATTTCATAAAAAGGGAACAATGAATCACTGAGACAATTTCTTTGTCTTGGAATTTACTGCGAGAATATAAAAAATAATTAGTGAATAAAACGATTTTTTGGGGATCTTAGAACGAGCTATGAAAATAAACAAAACTAAATCCTCATACTATTTTCACAAGATTTAAAAGTTATGGTTTACTTTTTATGGTATATTTTTCTTTATTTTAATATATTTTTCTTTGTTTTAACAGTTTCTGAACTGCTAGAAAGCGTAGAGTAATGTCTTATAGAGATGAAGTTAATCTATAAACTGTGTTCACTGAAGTACACTTATTTATTGATAGCTATATCTAATACTTCAACTAACGCTAGAAATATTCATTGTAACTTTTATGATTATACGGCATTTGGAACGTTATATACCCTGTATCATCAAACCTCAAAACGTTGAGCTTAACAGAGATCACTTGACGATAAAATCGCATGCATTTGTTTAATAAAGGGAAATCCAATTTTTTAGAATAAAAATTACGTGTAGGATTTTGAAATATTCAATGTCGTGAGCTAACTAAGAAGCCGTCCTTGCCACCTGGAAAAGACTTTAAATGAAAGAACCCCAATAAAATTATATTTCATAATACCTACAACACTATTTAGTCAAAATAAGTAACATTTAATTTTGCTTTTGCTTAACAATGAAATATTCCTTTTATTAATTCCTTAATTATTTCAATTCATTCCTTTTAATATCGGCAGAGATATAAGTTAATAGTTTTTCACAGAAGTTTATTGATATTAATAATAGAAACAAGTCCATACCCAGAACAGCACACGTAATAACAGTTATATTCTAAAAATACCTGATTTTGCAATAAATATAATACGACATTCTCGAGCTTAAATTTCAACCATAAATAAAAAATGTTAGTAAAGAATATTTTCACAAGAAGTTATAGTAAGTATTAATATACACTGAAGTGACAAAAGTTATGGGATGACTGTTAATATCGTGTCGGTCCTCCTTTTGCCCGGCGAAGTGCAACAACTCGACGTGTCATGGAGTCCACAAGTCGTTGGAAGTCCTCTGCAGGAATATTGAGCCATGCTGTCTGTATAGACGTCCATATTTGTGAAAGTGTGGATGGTGCAGGAGTTCGGGCTCGAACGGACCTTTCGATGATGCCCCGTAAATGCTCCATGGGATTCATATCGGGCAATCTAGGTGACCATATCATGCACTGGAACTGTCCGGAATGTTCTTGAAACAAATCACGAACAGTTCTGGCCCTGTGACATGGCGCATTGTCATCCATAAAACTCCCATCGTTGTGTGGGTACGTGAAGTCCATGAATGTCTGCAAGTGATCTGTAAGCAGCTTAACATAACCATTTCTAGTCAATGATCGGTTCAGTTGCACCAGAGGACCGAGTCCATGCCATGTAAAAACAGCCCACACCATTATTCAGCCACCGCCATCTTGAACAGTGCCTTGCTGACAGTTTGGATCCATGGCTTCGTGGGGTCTGCGCCACACTCGAACTCTACCATCAGCTCGTAACAACTGAAATCGTGACTCATCTGACCACGCCACGGTTTTCCACTGGTCTAGGGACCAATCGATATGCTCACGAGCCCAGGAGAGTCGCCGCAGGCGATGTCGTGCTGTCAGTAAAGGCACTCGATTCGGTCTTCTGCTGCCATAGCCCAAGAAAGACAAATTTCACCGCACACTTCTATCGAACACGTCCCTCGTACGTCCCACATTGATTCCTGCAGTTAATTGGCGAAGTGTTGCGTGTCTATTAACATTGACCATTCTACACAGACGTCGGCGGTCTTGATCGTTAAGTGCAGGTGGTCGCCCACTGCGCTGTCCATGATGGGATGGGATGCCTGAAATTTCGTACTCTCGGCTCACTCTTGATACTGTAGATCTCGAAATGTTGAATTCACTAACGATATCCGCAATGGAATGACCCATGCGTCTAGCTCCAACTAACATTCCACTTTCAAAATCTGTTAATTCTAGTCGTGCCGCCATAAATCACGAAAAAACTGTTCACATGATTAACTTGAACACAAATGAAAGCTCTGGAAAACGAACTGTGCAATTATACTCTTTCGCTGCGATACTATTGCGATGTTATTCTGGAAAATAGGTCGACTAAAATTTTTCCGTGAAAAATTGAAATTTTATTATCTTTACGAGCACGCGTTCCCATTGCACTTACGAAAGCTCTGATTTAAAAAAAAAATAAGTTAATGACTACTGCTAATGAAACCTAGAAAAATGTCGTTTTGGGCACGTGGTTATGTGAAAAGAAATAAATAGGAAATGCGATGTTTTTTAAAACAATAAATGCGAGACAACGTTTTTGCAATACTAAAGGGGCTCTTTCAATGAAAAGAATAAAATGAATAAAAATATAATTTAACTTGCACGATCACGTGGTGCTTGGCCGTTCAAGAAATTGTGTTCTGACATGATGCACTGAAATATGCATAGCAGATTTAATTTTAATCCTTTTAATTAATTTTATTTCTATTCAACATATCACACAATTATTAATAATTTAAAAGAATACTAAAAAGGATAATATGACATTAACTTGGTATCATTTTACTATTATTTTTTTGATTCTTTAGTGCAGATTTTGTAAGAATTATTAGTGGTCTCAAATAAATTTTTTAACAATGCCAAAAATTTGGGAAGCTTTTTAACAGTCACAACTTCCTTTCTGGGATTTTTTTTTGTAAATTTTTCTTAAATTGATGTTAATACTTTGATACTATTAATACTTTTGAGAAACTAAATGCAGCTGATTTTGAAATTTATCTTTCAAATTTCTACCAGGCAATTCTTTATTAAGTATCAATACAAATTTGAGCCTTTTTACTTTTTTGTCTTTCCTTTTTATTTCATTTCAAATGTAATAAATTATTTAAAACATGCATTAAGATATTCTGTATATTATTATATTTTATGCATTATGCATAGTTTAAAATATTACATGTGAAATTATTTCAATCTCAACCAACCTTAAGTAATCTAATAATAATTAAACTTAATTAATTTCTATTTTTATTATATATTTTTTTAATATTTGATTAATATTGTATAAAGTTTAAAATAAGTTCTATTTTAATCGTTATAACGTAAAAAGGAAAATTTTACCATTTAAATTTCTTAAAATAATCAAATTTGAAAAACTAAATAAAATTATAATATTTTATTTATTATTTAAATACAAGTACTCCTAATTCTTAATTTATCATTATTTCGATTAAAGTTGTATATATGCCTGTGGCGCATAGATGAAAATGTTACTTTTAGATAATTATACATCATGCAATAATGTTTTCTTTTATTCATAGTAAATTTCTTTCAGATTGACGATTCGTGGTAGATTTCTTTCATTTTTATTCAATTAATTATCTCTCTTTTTACACAGAATAGAAATAATATTAACATGAATTCAAATATAATTAATAGCATCTAAATCAACAAAAATGTTAGTTTTAGAAATATGAAGAAATTCAAAAGGCATAAAAAAATCATCTCATTACACGGCTTTCAAATTTTAAACCATTTTTCTTCCAAGCAACACGAAGTGACCTGGTGCAACTTTAAAAGAAAGAACTAGTTAATTAATGACAAATGAACAATTTCCGGGAAAAGAGCGAGAGAAGGTGCATATTTTACAGAATTCACTTAATTAATCTGTTTTTTTTGTCGTGCAAAACAAAGCTATTTGACACTTTTAATTGCAAATAAAGAAACCATTCAAAGATAATGATTTTTTAACAATGAGAAAGAAGGGACCTTGCAAGAGATTAGCTTCCTTTTTTAGAAGAAAGAAGGTAAAAAGAAATCAGACAGAAAAAAAAATAATCATCGATACAAATAATTAGAAGTAGAGAAAGATATTAACAAAGGAAAATAGATTAATTAAGCCATTTTAATCATTCTGTATCCTATGAGATATTAAAAATTTATTATTATGTTTTAGTTAGTTATGTTTTCGTAATTAACTGTGAACTGTGGTTTATTTTACTTGTGATATTTGAGATAACGAAAACACAACGGAATAATTTAAAATGAATAAGAGTACATCCTAACATTTATTCAATATCGTATGAAATGAAGATAATAGAAACTATATTTGCAATTTCTTTTAATTAGAATTAGTTTCTCTAACCTGAATAGTATTAATTCTCTTGCTTTTTAATTGTAAATTTATATTATGATTGGGTAAAACTAATTAGAGAAGTATTGATAGTTATTGATTTTTTTTTTCATTTTAGAATGAATGAAATGTATGAAGTGTAGATGACAATATCATTTCCTAGCTGGCTAATAATTCTAATTTCTCATAATTAATTTCAATGAAGCATTCCTGTTTCGCTTAAATGAAATGACTATTGGAAAAAAAATTGATGCATAAAGCTAATCCCAGACCATTCCTTAAACTTATTTTAACAAATATATTTTTAAGTTGTTGGAAATACGTAAAACTGTTCCATTAAATCATGCTAGCATGTTAAAATTAGTTCTGCAATTCTTTGCAATTTTTAATCGTTACATTCTTATAAATTAGATTTTGATATAAGAACTATATTTGAGCCCATATAATTTCAATCCTTGTTATTATAGCAATTTTGATAAAATTACGCAAATAAGGTTTTTTCCAAAATGAGCTTTCAAATAAATCTAAATAATATTAATACCAAATAAAGCAAAATCCATATTTGTTTGTCAAATCGCTGGTGCAAAAATATTGATTGTGGGTGATTGATAAGTGATAGATGACACATACGTGTTTTGTTTGGCAGAAATCATGTGAGTTTCTTTAAACAAGGATTGAATTGTTTGTTACTTTTCGATGTTAGAAGAAAATCGTCATTCTCATTCTAGTTGTACTATAATTCTTGTAATGGTAAATAGATTTATGGAAATGATTACAATTATGCTTACTTTTCCTCGTGTTCTCAATTGTTCTTGAAATAGAAAAAAAAGTTACATACCAGCAACTTTAGATGAAAGTTACCTTCCAACATAATCGAAAATTTAATTTTTTTCGAAGTTGGGCAAATGTCTGGACTCTATAATTCTAATAAATAATTGATCGGCATTATTACAAACTTTAAAGCAACAAATGGAGTTTTTAATATGCCCATACTTCTATTTGAGAAACTAAATTAGAGGACTCGCAAACAGCGTAGGAAAAGCTTACGTGAAAAAATAAATGTACCTAAAATTTAAAACTAAACTAATATTTGAAATTCTTAAAATCATAATTGAGAGATATAGTTATTATTTACAATATTTATGATTAAATATTAATGTAATATAGTAAACATACTCTTTGTTCCAAATGATAAATGGATTTCCAAGAAAGGAAAAATATAATATAATCGTGAAATTCTGACTTTATTTAAAATGTATCAAAGTTATTAATTAAAAATGTAGTAAAATCAAAAATGTTACATCATTTAACATTCTGAATTTATAATGACTTTTATCCCTTAGAGTAGTTAACAGTTAATGAGGCTTCATATAGAGTTGGACAAAAATTTTATTTGATTCCTAATTAGTCACATTTCAAAGATCGGTTTTAATTTATGAAAGCGATTTGAATGGAATGATTGAGACAAATAGAATAAGATACTCATCGAATTCGGTAATGTCATTAATCCAATTGATGTCAGAGAAATTCAGAAATTGAGAGCCAAAATCTTCCCGATGATCTGTGACTATAATTTATTTTTATACAATTATCTATATAATGGAAAATCATTTACCATTTTATAGCTGAACATCACATAAAACAGTAAATCCATTAATTTAACCAAAAAAGTATTTTAAAATAAGTTTTGAAATCAATTTTAAAAGCAAATAATTAATTTTAAAAAGTACAAAAATTATAAATAACGGTATCTTTGTATTTTTGGAAATTAACTGCCAAATTAATATTAATATCACAAAAGATAACAAAATAGTTTTAGAGGAATTACTGAACTCAGGAAGAAACTTTGAAAATAAAATAATATCTTCCGAACTGTACGCAAAACAGAAATATGATAAATACTATCTTAATGTTTAGGCGTTACCAAATCTTACATTATGAAGAAAATAACCATCATGAATGAGCAATGTATTTTGAGTAATTTAATAAATTATACCCTAAGTTTGCATGAAAATGTAACTCAAAAAATATAGAATACATAAATAAAAAGAACGCCATATATCTCCATTACTTATATAGATTAATGAAGTGCAGGGACAGACACATTGTTGTTAGATCAACTTATGATTTATGAATTTTAATAGTTCTGAATTAAATCCATTCATTAAATGTATATCAAAAACTTAATGAGAAAAAATGCAATATTTATTAGACCTTCGCCGCAACTGTAACCCGGTTTAAAAATAATATTATGCAGTCTGCAAAAGCGCATTATACTTTACACTATCATTTTGAATTTAAAAAATGGAAACAAATTCTTTGGTAAGCGTTTTGATTGAACAACGCTTTATATTTTGGTTTAAATATAATAAGCTTTTTCATAATAACTTTGTTTCCGGATTCCAGAATGGTTATTTTTATAAATGCATTTATCTTCAAACAAGTGCATAACATAAAAATGAAGATAAAAACAAAGTATTTTATCATTCAGTCTTAAGTAAGAATTCATACGATAAATAAAATAAAAATGTGAAACTGCAATTATTATCGGAGGAAAACAAGATTACTCCAAGATCAATGGGTGGCATATGTGGCTGTAAAACTGTGTCATCTTTCACTTTGGTAATCAAAAAGAATAAACTAATCATTGCTTTTGTGTGTATGAGGAAAAAAATGTCACATATTACCGCAGGATGAAACTACGTTATAATTGTAATGAAGGATCTACAAGAGAAAAGGATGATATGTAGGAAGAATTTCGCAGGTAATTTGCAGAGAGTAAAAATAATCTACCCACAGCTATATATATATATATAATATATAATATAGTGGATGAAAAAGTTTGCGAAAACGCTTCATTAGAAGAAATATATTTAACCATGCAAGTGACTAAATAAATCTAGAAATTCACAGAACATCTTAATGCTGTATTTTTTTCCATTCAAATAAGAGCGCTGATGATTTCGGGAATTCTTTAAAGAAGCAGTATGACAAATAATGATCTATATACCTTTGTTGTCGACAATTTTCTGGAAAATTTTAAGGCTGACAACTATTGTGCTTTCTTAGTTAATAACATAAATAAGGATTGCGAAAACCATTCTTGACATACGAACATAAAGTGTCAGGACTTTTACAGACATTCAGAAATTCATGAAACTATTTGTTAAAAGTAAGGAATGAAATTATGTATTTTATGAATGCATATAGTTAAAGGAACGCAGTTATCAAGGGGAATGGGGTACTCATAACATTCAAAAATATTGTTGGAATTTGATGAAGAATTTTTTAATAAATTTTATTAAGTTGCAAATAAGACAATTTTTCTAAGTGAAACAAAGTAACTCTTTTTTTGTTTTTATATTAGGCATACAATTTTTTAAGTAGGTATTCCTAAAGTATCGGAATATTTTTTGAAATACTGAAGTTAATTTATAACTTTATTAAATGTATATAATTTTAATACTACTAATTTAATGTGTTACATTAAATAGTACCTCTGTCCAATCCCACAATTAAGTGTAAAACTACTAAAAACACTTGTGTAGCATTATTTTCAGCACATGCAATATACATAAACTAAATTAATAGGATCAAGGTCAAATAAAACACACATACAAGTAATAGAGATATCATCTATACACAATTATATATTAAACTGCTTTTCTATTTTTCAACATTTGATAAGGTAATGTTCATCCTTGGATACATTTTCGATTACAGAGACAATAATCGATTTAAAATAAATTGAATTAAAATACACACAAATGATATAAATTCTAAATATGATTGCCATTAAAAATGTTCATCTCAATAGAAAACTCTCGAGTTTTCAAATTTTAGTGCTAGTATTTTCTTTTATATATATATATATATATATATATATATATATATATATATATATACTTTTTTCTTCATTTTTTGCATGAAGTAATTATTGCATTGCCACGAAAGCGTTTTCACTAACTCTGCATGAATGAATAATCAGGCCAGTCAAAATATTTAAATTTTATCATCGAGCATAAATTTCATTTCATATTGCAAAATGAGTTTTACATCAATACCAAATTACTAAAACTAAAAAGACAAAGTTGTAAGCATTCCCATTTAAAGATAATAGAAACGTATAAAACTTCCAATATTTTCATGAATGGTCATTTATGAAAATATTTTAATTTTTTTACAAAATTCAGTCTTAGTTTTCTAATAGCAGGCCAAAACAAAACTCACATCCAAACACTCCTCTGTATTTTCTTTGGATATTGCTTCAGTATCTGAATTATTAAATCTTTTTCAAAAATTAAATTTTAATTTCCTTCCTTTTGCTTCACATTTTCCTTTCGTTTTCAAAATTCTATTAATTCCTTAAATTTTTTATAGTAATTCTTATTATGTTTTATGTACATAATGTTACTTTTTTAATTAGTATATCCAAGGATGAGATTACTAAATTATATCGTACTGCAAGCCAAATAAAGATAATAAATCAGTTTGTCAATTTTGTTGATAAAATATAGCAAAAGGAAAACAAAATATACCTATAAATATGTAGTTTAAAATTTAAAATAATACTTCGTGTAAGATTTTGAAATTGTCAACATACTTTGGGGGTCCTATCTTTATTGAAAATGTTAGAAATTCTTGATTTTTCGTAGGATTCACCAGAGGTGGATATAAATAGGTAATCGTTTTCAAAAGCATTTGATCTAAGATGCTTTTGTTTAGTTAATATCTTTCCTTTTAATATACAAGTTCTTAAGTTAAAACCTAGAAATTTACAAAAAAATAACATTCAAGTTTATAATAGATACATTAATTTAACCAACTTCATTTTATTGAAACCTAGCTGTTACTTATTCAGATAAAAATTATCAATAAAGTTCAATGTTTGTATCTACCTTTCACACCGTATATGATTTGAATTATTTTACGATTTTTATTTATTAACTACAAAATAAAATGGATTTTTTAACTGAAATGAAGGTAATCTTGGACTTTTAGAAGTTTCAATTCGTTTTCCACGATTTTATAAGAAAGTATTTGGTATAAATTATTTTTAGAAACTTAAAAAATATCAGAAATGTAAGACACAATACATTTAAATTTAAAACTCTCATCGAGATAGTATAATATTCATATTCATAAGAAATAGTCGGTTGATTAATGACTATTGAAAATTCTGTTTTAAGATAAAAAATATCCATATAACGTAATTTTTCAGATTTTATTTAGTTACTCGGACAATTTTTATAAATATGACGTGGGATATTTATTCATTCAATCGTAAACTATGACATCATTCAAATTTAATGCGTTTTTATTGAGAAATGCAGAATATAGGAAGAAATTAGCTACTTTCTTAAGTATATAGATATAGAATTGTTTTAAAAAATGGTTGCTGAAATCATACGAAAAAAAAATGAGAAAATACAAAAGTCCGGATGAATATTAATGATAGAAACGAAATAATTAGAATATTTTCACTTTTTTTCAAAGATAAGTAAGTTTCATTATGTTCCCAAAATCAGTGCGGATGAAATGCAATTCAAATACAAACTCAAATGAATCATTTATAATGTGCCTTTTGATTATTTCAGCCTGACGAAATTACTTAAAATAATTACGGGCATGACTTTTAATGAACACTTTAGATATTGATTCTCATTCTTAAGTTGCTCTTAAGACTTTGAATGACGCATTGAAAAATAAAAAAAATAACGACGAAAGTTGCTCATTTATTATTTTATTTTGTTAAAATGATCTAGTTGAGCTTATGATTATTTCAGTCGTGGAAAAAGGAGAAACAGTAAAACGAACATGTGAAGCTTATTTTTAGCAATTATTTTTTACCCATTCAACAACAGCGCTAATTATTTTTAGCCAATTAATTTTAAACGCATCTCTTGATAATCGAAATGGCAAAGCAAAAAGACTCAGAATGCTTGAGATTCATGTACTCTTACAAAGCCGTATAAATCAATACCTGATATGAAAATGATTTGAATTGCTTATCCTGCCTTAATTTTAATTATTTTTAGTAATTAGTTTGGGGCGATTCTCGTAACAATACTACTTTTTAATTACTTTTATAGCTACATATTAATAAAAATGGCGAATGATATAAGTTTATTTTGATTGAGAAATGTTTATAAGTAGTTCAAATTAGAGTATGATATGAAATCTTTAACTTGTTTTTATTTAATTCATAGCAGGTTTAAAATTATTTGCAATATAAATTTTCAAAAAAAAAACCTCCTTTATAATGAAGTTTCTGTTTTTGAAAGACATACTTTCTTAATCAATATTAAGCAAAAAGGGAAATCTCTTATTGATAAAAATATTGGAAAAAATGCTTTCATATATTTCTTTGATTCAAAGAGAGGAGTAGAATTAACTTGATTTTAACTTCTTTAATTACAAATATATACAATCCTTTTACTATGAACAGTTCATTCAAAAGTGCAGTTTTTGAAGCTGACATGAAATCATTACCACATGGTTGCTGAGGTAAAACATTGCGGTGGCTTTATCAAGTTTAACCAATTAAAGCTTTTTAGAGCTTCTGTAGTAGTTGCTGAACCGATATGGGTTAACCTTCTAATGAATCTCTGACAGGCTCGACGCGGTAAAGCACGTAAAAGGGGTGCTGTAATTTTGATATCGCCAAATTTGGCGAATTTTACTTTCGCGTGAACATATTTAGTTCTCTTATTGGAATTAATCTTACGTTATATATAATTTTAACTTTTAATTTTTATAAGTAATAATTGCGTTGTATTTATTCCTAGTAATCGAATATAATTTCGTTAAATATTAGTTAGATATTACTGTATTAAGTGGTAAATAAGATTAAGTATAGCGAAATTCTTATTTCATTATTGACTAGAAATGAGTAATTAAACCATTATTACCATAAAAAGATACTTTCATAGTTATAAAATACACGATAACCCTTAACTCGGGAGGTAAAATTTTAGAACTTAACATGAAAGGTGCGGTCTCGGAGACTCAAATTTAATTTTCTAATAAAAGTATAAGTATGAAAATCTGCCTATATATTATGATGATATTTTTGTTGATGTATAAGTATGTTTTAGAAATTTTTCAAAATATATGTTATAATTAAAAATATGTAATTGCGCTTGAACATATATTTTCTGCTCAAATTACATGTTGCAAGAATTTATATTCTTGAAAAGACATAGCACTTATCATTTTTTTAAATCAAATTTATTTTTTCAGTATACCGAGATATATAGAAAACAATATAATGGAAAATTTAAAAAAAAAATGACCACTGGGTAAAATATACCCTTTTTTTTATCGGCATCATCGGTTTTCTATAGCGGGTAAAATACTAGCATAAAAATAACCTATATATTTTGTAGATATTTCTCTCGGTGTATTAATATATTTTATATTTTTTTAAAATATACTATCACTAGAAAAATCAATTATATTTCAACATAAGTATCATAATCATTCTAATGCAAACTTCATTGAAATCGTTTTCTGTACTATTATCTTCTAATCCATTTAAATATTTTTCAACTCCATTTAAAAGTCCCCAAAACTCTACTTCATAAAGAAGATCTGTAGGTTGGATGATATTTCAAAGTTCTTTTATCACCATCTGCTAAGTCTAAGTCTGTTTTAATTTTGTAACACTAATAGGAGACACGGTCTTACAGATGTCGCGCGATAGGATCGCAGAATTATTTCATAAAGCCTTCTCTAAACCAGGGGTTCTCAAAAGATGGGTCGCGACCCCCCGGGGGCTCATGGGATGTGTCCAGGGGGTCTCGAGATGTGGAAGAAAGGTTTAAAGAAAATTAATTTATTGCTGTAGTTTTCATTAAAAAAAGAATAAAAAAGAATAAGCTTTTAATACGCATACAAGTTGGTTTTTATGTTCTATTAGTTAATGGGATACATGAGCTTGTTTGGAATTAACCAATTTTTTAATGTCTGAAATGAGCTTTGTAACACACAAAACAATGTCATTTTCCAGGGTCAAAGGATTTCTTGATTTTGTTTTTAAATTTATCATTATGGAGAATCCTTGTTCACAGTTGTAATATATAGAAAATGGCATCAAAGTTCCTAATGCTATTGTGGACAGTTCAAGGTATACCTTTTTAATACGTATTCAAAATTTGTTGACATAAGCTTTGTCAAAAGTTACTTTAACTGACTGATCACTTGAAATCTATCAGTTGATCATGATGATGGACACTTAGCTCAGCTTTTGTTA
Source organism: Argiope argentata (assembly GCA_026289955.1). NCBI lineage: Eukaryota > Metazoa > Arthropoda > Arachnida > Araneae > Araneidae > Argiope > Argiope argentata. The sequence goes on along the minus strand of JAOUZG010016999.1, from coordinate 1,832,239 downwards.
CGGATTGCTCATTGAATGGATTGACTATCCACACAACCCAATTCATAACCTTAACTGGAATGTAATCTGTAAACTGTTCAATGAAATGAAGTGCTTAGTAATGAGAAAGATGAAGTGTCAAGGAATGTGGCTCAAACACCCGACACATACTCTACAAACTCTTGAGTACTTGTAAAAATTTCAAAATAACTGTCTAAACTTTAGACAGAGTTAAAACTTTTTTTGGGGGGGGGGAGGTCGCCAAAATACTTAGTCTAGAAAGGGAGGTCGCAGTGTCTAAAAGTTTGAGATCCCCTGCTCTAAATAGTTGGAAAAAGTGCATGTATTTTGAAGGTCACGAAACAGGAAGCTACAGAATCAATCCATTTTATTGAGCTAAATTAGAATAAGGGTAATTGAAAGTCCTTCATTAGAGGTCTGACAGACAACATTTCCCCAGTTAAGGGATAATGTATTGTTTATATTGATGATAATGCAAATTCAAGCTAATAATCAATAATAACAATAATAATAAAACAGACATATAATAAATCCAATATGAGAAAAAAAGATAAGGACCTTTAAGATATAAAAAAATAATTCTCTTACAGATCGTTGTCACGAATGATTACACAGCCAATTAGAATTATTACACGAAACAAGCAACGATCACTGCAGAAAAAATAACAACAAATTCTTTTATTTACTGAACTTATAACTTCTTGGCTTGACTTCTCTGCCACCCAAAACGAGAAAGATGACGAAGAAGAAAACATTAAACAAAGTCGGTCCATCATTTCCCAGGGCTCAAAAACTTGTCGATCCAATTAACCAAGAAGTTGAAAAATTCCCGACCAACATAAAAGCACCATCTGACAAATTGCAGATGTGGATGCGAGGCGCCAGAAATACAATAAAATATCCTCTCTCACTTCTCAAAACAAGGGCCAGAGAATTGCCGAAAGCGAAATGGGTATTAAAAAAAAGAAGGGAAAACGAGAGAAATAAAAATACGAGGAGATATATATGGATTATATTGTTTTCGTGGTAAACCGAGTGTATCTCACTGCCTTAGAAGAATTGGACATTTTTTTGATTTAGTGTGATCGTACATCTTGTAAGAAATGGCTGGATTTGTAACATATTGATGTGCTGATGTGAGGAAACTTATGAAGGTAAACAAAAAATTCTATCGATTTTTGTTTCTTTTGTGGTGTTAATTTGACAATTGATTCATTATGTATTCATCTTTTTATCACCAGGAGTTTTAAAAATAAATACAAAAAAAGTAGCATATTGTAGCTATTGGTATTTTCCTTTTTTATAATTCCAAATCAGTTAACTTCTTCTTTAAGAGACTCCCTATTTTAGGGTCAAAATTTTTGAAACCTTTTGGTATTTTTAATAACTTTTTATTATTTTCATATGCATTGTGAATTATAAACACGAAAACAACAAAAAATAATTTCTTATGAACATTTGGTTTTGAGAAATAGAAGAGTTTATACTAAATATTAATTTAATTTGAACAAAAGTACCGTTAACAGTACGTCAAATTATTGTGCCCTAATTTAAAATTTTACGCTACTTACATACCTTTCATTTCTTTTTTTTGAATATACTTCTTATTTTCTTTGTAGAAAAAAGTTTTTAGGTAATTTCTTGCTTTTGATAAAGTATATTTTCGGGGATCATTAATTAGTTCCTTCTTATTCATTATCAATCTAATTAAAGTATAACTTCCAGTTGTTTATTTTAAAAAGTTTAAAACTTCTAAAATATAATAAAATTCTAAAATATAAAAAATAATTTAATTTATAAAATATATAACTTTATTAAACTGAAGCACAGATATAAATGACCTAGTCTCCGCTGATATTAACTCAACCTAATGCTGCTCTGTATTTTCATAATATGCAATTATAATATTCATTTGTTTTTTGTGTTCCTCTTTACCGAAACATACACAAAAGTGATTCATCACACTAACTTATAAAAATAACCATATTTTGTCAGTTATATGTTGTAATCGGACCGCTATCTTATTTTTAAGTTTTTTACTAAAAGCCTTTTCTTGGCTTTGTGAATGCGACAGTAAAGAAATATATAAATAAAAGCGCTTTAAATTCCTTGCAAACTGCTCATGTTGCTTAAAAATTATGTAAAATTCATGGTACTTTTTCAATCTATCGTTTTAGGTAAAGATAAGTTTTTATTGCAATCTTTTGTACTTTAGCTTTTGAATGACTTTCATATAAAATGTATTACAATGATTGTAACTTTTCCCTTATAACCATTTTTGATGAAATAAAATTGTTCTTGGTTTTGGCGAGGTAATGTAAATGTAAGGTATGGAAAAAAGAAGAAAAAAATGCAAAGGTATTAAGGAATTTTAAAGTAAATAAAGAACTTAAATCAAATCATAACTGTTAATATATTTTCTGAAAATTATTAAAAAAAAATAGAATACTATTGACAAGATAAAAGTGAAGAAAAACTGTATTCTCAATATATATATA
>JAOUZG010016999.1:1818079-1828265 GCA_026289955.1 Argiope argentata | reverse complement strand
ATATATATATATATATATATATATATATCATTAACATTTTTAAAACATTTAAAAAAACGAAATTGTTGAAAAATTCATTTATGTATGTAAAAAATATAGATAGAAAAAGAAATGTGGGGAAGTACTTCGTCTAATATGAAGAATACATTACTATATAAAGTACTGAAAATAATATTCCGGATTTTTTGGAATGGGAGATAAACTTCAGAAATTATTTAAAATTTAATGAAAATATTCTAATGCGGAATATTTTCTTTCTCTAATGGATACAAAATATGTAAAGGAAACTTTCAAATATTTTTATAATAGTCTTTTCTTTTCTGGGAATGACGACAATTTTTTAAATTTATTTTCTTATCTAACTGTATTTGATTTGATTTAATTTCTGCACTTCTTTAAAAATATATATATTTACTACTAAAACGCTTTAGAACTTCAAAATTCAATGAAAATATTCAAAAATATTCTTTAAGGATGTTTGATGTATAACGAAACATTGAAATGTTGCCATAACCTTGAAAAAAACATTTTTTTCTGCTGAGGAAACAAAGAGAAACATAAGCCTTGATATTTTTTTCTTATCCTCTGCTTTTGGAGGAGACGCGTAATTCCGACTGACGTAGATCCCCCAATGATTGTTTTCTGTAGTTCCTAAAGACGTCCTCTTGCGGACAATCCTTTCAGCTCGCGTAAAACGGAAACGTGCTTATAAAATATTCGTCCTGCCTCGGTACAAATCACTTCATTCTTCGCTTAAGCAGATTTACCAGTAATTCCATTAGTAAACAACTCTTCGAGTTTTACATAAACATTCATGTATTCAAACATATTCATGCCCTCCTGAAGATTCGGCCTTGGAGGATACCGAAAGAAGGGTAACTTCCATTTACTCCTGCTTTTTCCGTCCCCTTCCCTCGCAAAGACTTTTAAATGAGGTTGTCGACATGCTTTGACATTCATTTCAACAGAAGATCTCATCGCTTTGAAGGGTGAATGGTAAACTCCTTTCATTTCATAACGTGTTTCGCCGAAAAAGAAAGTGATGCGCCTATCGGAATTAGCATTGCATGGAAGTTTTTAAAAGGCTGCAACAGAATTTGTGGATGCGGATAAAAACATTGTTGTTGCATCAAGGAATTTTCTTCTTCTTCTTTGCTTTGCTGCTTTGCTGCTTTGGTTCGCTCGTCATTGTATTGTGTGGAAAAGGAGAAGTATAAATAAAACATGGGTGTGCTCAGACTGAAAATGAAGTTTATTGTTTACTTTTGAAACTTTGGAATAAGTTGGGACTCCAGGAATAGTTTTTTTGTGGTTATCGGGAAATACAGAGTGCACTAGTAAAAATTGGCGGATGCGTATATTGTCATCCCCTACTATACGCGACAATAGTTTTCAAATGAAATTATGCAAGTTTCAACATGTCCCTAAATATCAACTGTGATTATTGCTATTTGAAATTACATTTAGTATGAAACTTTATTTTACTTCTAACCTACTTTTAACGATAACTTGGTTCAAAAAAATTTCTTTGGTAACAAAAGTAAAAGAAAGGTATGTAAAGTTTATAATAAATAAGTTTAAAATGTGTTATAAAGTTTTATAAGAAAAAATATATTATCAATTCATGTAAATGGATTATTTCGGATTACTATCAAAGAGTGTTAAGGTACATTATTCATCTAATAATAACGCAACCTATATATAAATTTCGTTTCCATTCTCACATTTTGATAAAGCATGGTATCATAATTTACATTTGTTTGGCATGTAATTAATAAATTCTGTGATTTATGCTTAATAGGTATATATATATATATATATATATATATAATGTGTGTGTGTGTGGCATTTGAAAATGATAAATATTTCCATTTAACGTATTTATATTATTTATATCAATTGTAATTATTTATGTAAATCTTGCAAAATTTATGTGAAATTTCAATAAAAAAAGCATATTTTTAACTTGGAAAATTTAATATAATATTTGATTAATGCAGTTAAATAATCTTTTTATTATAAAGGGAGCTTTCTTAGATTGGAACAATTTTTATTCTTGTATAAACTACTAACGTTTTAAACATGGGCATTGGCGACCCCAATCAAACAAAATGTTAAATATATAAATGCATAAAAATCATGATTCAATGTTTCATTTTATCTTATACATAATATTAGATTGCATAAGATCCAGCAACTTTTTACACTGTTTCTAAAGATTCACATTATTTACTGAATTTTACTTTATTTCCTAAATTTAGTTATTTGAATAACAATTTAGTAATTATATTAGAAATTATGCATAAATAACCACATGGACGTTCCAAATGCTTTAAAATACAAGCCTCTATAACTTACATTTTAGTGATTATGTTATTCTGAATTTATTTTAACTCCTGCATGTATAATTTATTCAACTATAATGTGATTCCTTTGCTATTTCGAAACTTTCTTCTATTTTAGAATGATAACATATTAGTAACTTATACAATGACGTTAGTTTCTGTCTTTACTGCAAAAATATTTTTTGGGAAAGTGTAGCTCATTTGAATTATTTTAATTGCAAAACATATTCTAAAATTTCTTCGAATTCAAACTAAATAACTTAAGGAAATTACGTTTCGATTAACATTGAACTGAATTATTTTAAATGAGCTTTAATAGTTTACTGCATTATCTGACGAATACCAAAAACCAAAGGATCCAATTAAAAAGACAGGGACTTTTTCAAAAGAAAGTGAAATAATTCTTAAAATACTTTAAATTTAATGATAATTTTGCAATATTGATGGGTTTCATTTTTTTTCATTGTTATCACTAGCGTTTACACGGCTTAATTATTTTAATATAAATAAAAATCATTGCGTCTAGGTATATATGTACGGGTGTTTCACGTCTGTTCCTAAAAAACTGAATCGATTTCAACCTAACGCAGCCCAATTATTATTAAGACAAGAAAAGTAATAATATAGTTTTGGGAATTTCAAAATTCAATAATACATCCAATTAATTAGGAAATAACTTTAAATGTATCGTCTTTTCTGTACTGACTGCGGAGAAATTTAATTTAATAATGCCGCATTAAAAATGCAACATTTTAGTGCAACCAAATTCTTTGCCATAAATGTTTTTCTTCAATTTTTACTAATACATTTAAAAGATAAAATTAGCGCAGACAATTTTGAAATAAGATTGTACTCAGTAAAATCTTAATATACTCTATAACTATTGATTAAATGTTTATGCCGGTTAAAATGAATTTATTTTTAACGGTGCGTTAAAAAAGCTGAAAGAATGAAATCATGTCTTTCATTTTTATTCGATTACAATCGATAAACGCCTAAGGGAAGTTAATTAAGAGACGTATAATAAGAGTTGCATTAAAATATGTAAAAAAATATTTAAATTAAAATTTTAATGTTGAGAAAGGCAGGGTATTTCAATTACTAATTAAATTGATTTTACAACTTAATAAATTTAAAAAATAAAATTTGAGTCATGAATAAAGTCAATTGTTAAAAATACTTTGCTTTCAATTAGAAATACGTTAAATTTATTTAAATACATAAAAAATATGATCTCTAGAATAGAAATAATTAATAATTAAAATTTGTGATATTTAATGTACCCCATATTTCTTTAATTACTACTTGTATTTATCTATGCATATACGCGAATAAATTCACACGCAATAAATATTTTTTGCAGATACTCTTTAATTCATGATTAACATAATTATTATAAGCATTCCAATAAATTAATATGAATGGTTAATTATACAGAGGTGTTTAGCTTCCAAATAATTGGTAAACAGATTAAAATATAATTATAACATCTGAAATTCGTATAAGAATCTAACAGGTTCTACATATTTTTATGTAGGACAGGTTCATATTTAATAAGCATCGTATTGCCTAAGGAATTTGCTAATATAATTAAATAGCAATTAAATGAATAAAAATGCATGGAGACTAATGATGAATTCCGGGAAAATAATGCTATTCCGATATTACACGATTTAATCCAGCAATAATTTTCCCATTATGTAAAAAAAAAAAACTAATTTCGATTTATTTCCAATCATTAATAATGAACTGAAATATATTTCTAAGAAATATATGCCAATAATATAGTTACGGAAGGCTTTCGTCTAATCAAATAATGTAACAATTGTTTCAGATTGAGTGAGGATATAGATTAGAACAACATAAATTAAAATCATTAGGCATTTTCTAATTTGAGTATTTGATTCCATCATCACCTCAAATAATATTCTAGTGCCATGGCAGTAATTTCAACGTTCTTTTTTTATTAATGCATAAAAAATAATTTGTTCTAAAAACTCCGTTAAATTCCTTCAAACAGATAAAAGAAAATGTAGGAGCTCTTTTTTGCTATTTTATATTATCACGACAATAATTTCCTTAGACAAGATGTACCATATATAAGAGCTTATTTTTGTGAAATAAGAAACGTTTTAAAAATTTAAATATAGTTATGTTTATCATGATTAAGTAAATTCAAGAATGTATTAAATTTACTTCCAACATATATAAAGTGAGCTAAATATTTTATTTTATATGCCATAATGATGTATTTATCTTGAGAGAATAAATATAATTTCTGTTCATGTTTTTCAACTCAAATATGATTGTAAAATCATTTATAAAGCAGCAACGTAAGAAAATGATTTTCACACTTTATTTAAAATCTTTATCAAAAGCTTTCAAAACATACTCCCTTTTTATTTATTCTATGAATATTTGTAGAAATACGGAGAACATTCTGAAATAGTTCAGAAGTTATTTCCTACGCCTTTGATCTCAACTAAACTGGTGGTCTTCTATCAGAAATATCAGAAAGCTATCCCTTTGATTACTTAAAAAATAGATTTTAAATTAAACCGTAAATATAAAAAATCAATGTATATATTTAAGCACATTTTGATTTCATAAATATTAATAAAATTGCGAATATTACGATTTTTTTTGACAAAAAATAAATATTTATTCTAGAATACCATGCATTTTGACTAAAAATTACATAAAAAATGACTAGTAGTTTCGATTGCAAAACAAATTGTATAGAAGAAAATTACAAAAATAAAGAAATAGAAGTTTCGATTTCAAAACAAATTGTATAGAAGAAAATTACAAAAATAAAAAAATAGAAGTTTCGATTGCAAAACTAATTAATGAGAGTAAAATTAAAAGTTCAAGATCGTAGTGAAAGGATAAACTTCTTTATAAAAACTAAATTTTTGTTGTCCATCTTTCTTTTTACAAATTTTTGTAATGAGTTTCTTATTTCATTTTAAGTCATGAATTTTCCTTAATTAATAATTTTTTTTAAATCATGATATTTGAAGCAAATGCACTTTTATACCGTATGACATTCCTAAAGGACAAGTGTTTTGAAATCCTTATTCATGAAATTTCAGAAAATATTTTCCAACGGCAGCGAAATAGGATATGTTCCGAAAACTACCCCAAACCGAGATATTTGGACAAGGGGAGGGGCAAGGGGTGGATGGAATAAGTTAGATCCTAGCAGCCAGACCCTGGGCAGCACTCTGTTTAATCAGACGACTGAAATAACAGAGTGACGCATCGACCTTTTGACCAACGTACCGCGAAATAATATCGAAAATAAGAATAGGAGTGGAATGTCGCCTGGAGTATGTCGGGCGATGAATGGCGGGTCTGCAGAATGCGTGACGGCCACCCTCTCCAAGAGATTAATGGGCACCTGTGCGATTGATGATGGGGTTTGGTGTCACACTTTTGTAGATTGCGATATGGCTGTTGCGCCAATGACAAAAATCTTTTCAATCTGCACAAAGTGCTTAAAATAAATAAAAGAGCTTATCTTTAGAGGATTGGAAAAGTCAATTCCTGTACAATAGTTATGGTATGATAGATTCTCACTGGAGATAAGAATAAATGAGAAAATTTTGATATTGGAAAGGAACCACCAATTAAAAACTGTAAGAGAGAAATATATTTCATTGTTCCTTTGAATTCTAATGCTTTACGGATGTGTATGAAGTACACACTTTTATAAGAACTTCAATACATATAGATTGCTAGAGTAGGGAAAATATATTCATTTCAGTAATTAAATATCTATACTGAGTGATTCTAAAATAATGGACAATTTGAAAATAGTAAGACACGGAGTAAAAATCCATTTTTATAACAGACTATGATACTACACCAAGATAAAGAATATTGAAGATAAGATTTAGCTCCAGTTCATCTAAATAGGGCTGAAGCACACGTTGATTGCAATTCAAATTTTCAATAATACATAAAAGCAATCACTTGGAACCAACTCGCGCTTCAAGATTATTTACATGTCTGCTTCAATGAGATGTTGGTTAAAGGATTTTTTAAATAAATAATATGAACGAAATATCTAAATTGAATAATTTCATTTATAAATCACCATTTTCTAAAATGAGGTTAGAACAAAATAAAATACTGAATTCTTTCATAAAAAATAAAATAGGAATTAACGAAAAATAGGTATTTAAAGATTTTTATAAAGCTTATTTCCAAAATACAGGAGTTGCGGCACTATGTCTTTTTTTCCTTAGAACATTTCATGGACGAGGGGGAGTAAATTAAATTTTAGTTCTTAAACCTCTTAAAATTATAAATTTTTACCTTCTGTTATATACATTTATTTTTTTGTGATACTGGAAAATTTTTGTGTTAGAATATTTAGAATGTTTAATTGCTATGAAAAGGGTCGAAATTAATATTTATATCCATCCTCTCTTTCAGAGCGATGTATTTATCATTCCATGGTTTGGTACTTAGACCTCGCTATTGTATTATTGTCAAATTCATATCATGAATTCTCTCTCTTATTTTTTTATATCCATTTATTCTATTAAATATACCAATAAAATTTTTCCGCTGCCTTATAAGCCCTTGCTTTATTGCAAAAAATTGTGATTTTTCTTTCTTTCTTTACCTGTTATTGAAGATTTTCCCATAGTTTAAGAATTACTCTTAAAATTATTTGTTAATTTACTTCTAGCTGCATCATATGAGTATGCGTAAAATATGATAAATTGGTTTGTTCACGCTTCTCAAGTATAAAAATAAAGGACGCGGGGGCAAATACCTCTTACTATAATTTAGGGCATATCTCCTAGCATATGAAATAACTACTCTACCATGACGAGTGTTGGTAGATACCGGTAGCTTCCTTGCTGTTATGATAACGGAAATTTAGTTTGCCAAAGGTGATGCCTCAAAACAAAGATAACTTTTCAAGAAATATATCTGAATCTAGCAATAATTACTCTAACTGTCGATTTTTAAAAAAATTGGTTCTGAAAAATTTCAGAGAAACAGAAACGAGTTAAAATTATAAAAATGCGTTATAGTTTTGCCTAAAAACAATGTACAGAAATTTATGAAGCTTAAATTGTTAAAAAAATGGGCAAGGAAATTAGCAAAACATCAGTATAAAGACAATTTTTATTTCTTTGGAGGACTAAAGCATAGAGGCACACAATTTCATGATTGAATCGATAGACATTTCTGTATATGTCTTATTTTTTATCATTAATAAAAAAATAAGCATTTTGATAACAGAAATTAATTGATTAATTTATGGAGGGAAAATGCTTTGCGAATGTTTATGGTACACTAATTATTGTAAAATTTACGGTTCTTATAATTGCAAGTTTAGCAAGAATACAATGTACACATCTTTTGTGACTCTAAGCTAATTATTTATAAAGGATTCATGAAAAGATATATTTGTGATGTCTTTCTTTGGTTAATGGAGTATTGGAGCATTTAGATTATGCTTTAACCATTTTGCTCTCTAATTCTTTTATCAAAATAAGTTCGAAAATTTCAAAATGTTTCTTGCCAGACACCTTTGAGCATCGAACAGAGTCCGTAAAATGCTGCAAAGTATGCTTGTATGTTTTGCCGAACCATTGACAACTGTTGCTATCTGTTAACCTCGATTTGAAGGAAACCAGAAAAGTTGAAATAAACCATGAGAAAGATAGCAAAATGTGTGCAAACAAACTATCTCTACAGTGCACGTGGAAATCGTAAATTACTCAGTGAGAAGGTCTAGTAGAAATCTGACTTAAATCTAGTCTAGTAATTGTGAGGAATTTTCTCCACATTTGATTTTGTTGTAATAAAACACAGAGAAACTTTTAGCAGCCAAACCAATCTTAATTAGTTATTGTTTCCTAATCATATTTCGATCTCCCCGTTTTAGAATAGAACTTATTAAGACAAATATTAGAATCTATAATCTCCTTCCTTTTAGTTATCTTTCTCAAGTATGAGTAAAGTGATATCTGATAATTTATAAGTAAATAATATCTGGATATACTAACATACATAGCGGTTAATGATGACAGCATTCCGATAATTACACTTGTCACTGAAACCTAATAATAATTATAAACCTTGCTGAATAAAGATAAACGAAAAATATATATTTAAAATGTTAATAACTTTCTGTATGAGTGAAATTTTATGATGTCCAATCGAACAGTATTAGGATACAGATAGAAAATAAAAGCAATTTTGTTGCTTAAAGATGGCTGGTAGATTATGCATACCCAGCCACTGTACCTTTTCCGAATACATGAGCACATTAGAAAAGAAAAGTATGAGAAAAATTCTTAAAAGGCTTTCTGTGCATAAATGCTATTAATTAATTGGGAATATATAAATTGAAAAGTTATATTAAAGGAATGAACCTTTATTTTATAGAAAGAACCTTTAATATCTTATTAAATTTAGAGAATTTTTTTTATAAAAGCGTAGTTTTGAAAACAACATTAATTCTTTTATAATTTGAGTAGAATTCCTGGAATTCCAAATATATTCACTTCAATAAAAAAAATTACTTGATAAAATCTTTTTATCGATATTACTAATAGCTTTCGGGGAATTCAGCTTTGTCAGACATTAAAGCTAAAAGAACATTTCCATATTGCAGGATTCGTAAAATGAAAACGTATGGCGTCATTATTATAGTGAATTTGATAGAAATTGACTGCTTTATTAAGAAATGTGAATTCCTCTTCCAATAATTGTTATTCGCTATTTGTTCATTGTTCTAATTATAGAGCTTTTCGTTTCCATGAAGGTGAAGTGCCAAACACACACACACACACACACACACACACACACACACACACACACACAGTTAAAATTTTCAATCATCAATAAAATACTTTTTTTTCTTCCACTTAAATTCAAATAGTTTTTTTCAAAAACTGGTTGTGAATAACATTTGATACTAATACAGTTTTAAAAAATATTAATTCTTTAATTTTATAATAGTTAATTAAATACTAATTTATACTTTCTAGGAAAATTCTTCATTTCTCCAATGCATAATAAGTGACGAATCCAATTTGTTTTTTCCCAGCGCTAATGAGGTTAGGCTTAACAAGTTTTCGACCAGATTATTTCAAACGATTCTGCTTATGTTTGATGAATTTAAAATCAAACATTGCTAACTAAACAAATTTTCAAAATCATTTTGAAGTACTTTCGAATTAAAATAATACAGAATAAATAAAATAACAAAAATCTTATCCGCATTCCGTTACTCCAAATGCCGTAGAAAATTTAGTTATTTGCTTTGCATCAATTGGTGTTCAAAGTTCAATGCCAACTGATGTGTTCTGAGTCTGTTTTGATTTATTTTCAATGGATACTAACTTGATTTTATTTTAACCAGGTATAATTATTTATCAATTAGTTACATTAATTGCTATTATTTGATTTTTAAAAAAATTCTTTGTCAACTTAAGTAGGGTTTTATTTTTTTTTATATTACTTGTTCTTATTTCATTTTTACGTTAAACTACAAAAAATCGTCAGCGTTCTGGCATGAAGGTAGCACGTCATTCACATGAACTCGGCTTTCCGGGTTCGAATCCCAGTTAGGGCATGATTATTCATCTGTTTACTAACTGTGAGGAGTGTGAATGTGCCCCTTCCCCTCCAAAAAGAAGCTGTGAAGGTAATGAGTGTGTTGCTAAATCGTACTCTTGGCTGTAGGTGGCGTTATTTCAAAAACAAGAAATGCTCATTTAGCTTACAATTGTTTCGTCCATGGCAAGTGCCATTAATAAAAACAACAACAATAACATTACAAAAATTCTGCACAAATAGTAAAAAAA
>JAOUZG010016999.1:1793583-1807571 GCA_026289955.1 Argiope argentata | reverse complement strand
GTGTGTGTGTGTGTGTGTGTGTGTGTGTGTGTGTGTGTGTGTGTGTGAAAAATCACTGCTAAAAAGGAATAAACACAGTTTCCTTAGTACTATTATTAACTTATAAAACAAGACTAAATTCTTAGAATAACGAAATCACCATTTTTATTTTATCAAGATCGAATTTTTCACACTGTTGCCAAACACATCAACATAAAATAACTGTTGCCACAAAAATACAATGCCGTTAATAATTATCTTACATTCGGCCATCCTGAAAAAAATGGACGACCCTGTCCATAAAATTACGAAAATGAGGCACATTGTAAATTATTCAAAGTACATAGTCCTGAAGGTATGTTGGCAATTTTTTTATTCTATTTTCTCGTGGAGCATTTGGGAGTTCATTAACCATATCTTCCTCTTCATCATCATAGTCAACGTCAACGATTTCATCTTCATTTACAATGTGAAATAGTTTCATCTGCGATGCATGAGCTGTAGTTGTATAATGCCGTCTTACACGTCCTTGTGCTTTTGTTCTAAAATCTGTGACTTGATATACATCAGATGGAAACACCTTCACAACTACAAGGGGTCCTCTGTATCGAACTTGCGTTTTTGTGCGACTCCCAGGAGTGGTTTCAGGTAACCGTTTTACAACGACAACATCGCCAACAGAATATGTATGTGCATCACAGTGATGCTTATCAAAATTGGACTTCATTTTCTCTTGTGCTTTCAGTATATCGTTTCGTGCTTCTTCTTGCAGTACTCCAGGAGAAACATATTCATCCGACATTGGAAGCAATTCTCTTGGAAAATTATCAAGTTTTCTAGGCTTGTATCCAAATAATAGGTGGAATGGCGCTTTGCCTGTAGATTTGCTGGGCGACCAATTAATGCATCTCTGGATTTCAGGCAACATCTTGTCCCAGTCCCTATGGTTATCTGCATGCACATTTGAGGAAATCATAGGTATAAGCACACGATTTATCCGCTCCTCTTGTCCATTAGCAGCTGGTCTTTGCGAGCAGTTCACAGTATGTTTTACGCCATGCTTCATGCAGAATTCTTTAAATGCTGATGATGTGAAACATGAGCCTCGGTCAGTAACGACTCTGATAGGACTTCCAAAGTCATTTATGAATTCTTCAAAGTACTTCAATACACATTTAGTAGAGCAACTAGTACATGCACGTAAACGAACAAATTTTGTCAAATTATCAATTATTACTAATAGTTCAGTATTGCGATTCGAACTAGCGTTAAAGGGTCCCAAAAAGTTCATGTGTACTATTTCAAAGGGTCGTTTACCTGGCGGAATTGGATTGAGTTTACCCTGAACTTTTCCGGCGGGTACTTTCGTAAAAGCAGATGTAACGCATTGATTTATATGCTGTTTTACATATTCTGACATTCGAGGAAACCAGAAATGCTGTGTTATAAGTAATTTGACCTTGTCAACTCCAAAATGACCCGAAAAATCGTGAAAGCGTACAACTAAATATTTCCTCATAGATCGTGGCATTACAAACAATTTTTTGCAGACACCGTTGTCAATTTGTAAGCGGTACAGTATTCCGTTTATAAGTTCATATTTACTGACAATATTTTTCTTTTCCGCTTTTTTCTTGGAGCATTTTAATATTTTAATGATATTGTTTAACTCTTCGTCCTGGGACTGAATTAAAGCTACTTTGTACTTATATAATAGACACGCGGTTTCTCACTTATATTTAATGGAATACTGGTATCAATTTCGACTAGTTGGTTCGGACATTTCACTATTATATCTAATGGGCTGCATTCAGTGGCTTCTTTAGATTGTTCAGGATCTTCGTCTTCTACTGGTGCGCGACTCAGGGCGTCCACATGGGTCATCTGGTCACCGGATTTATGCTTAACATCGTAATTGAATTCACTTAGCTGTTCTATCCACCTTGCCGTTTGGGGCCTTATATTTTTTTGAGTTTTTAGATATATAATTGCAGAACAATCTGTAATAATAGTAAATCGAAGACCAAGAAGAAGGGATCTAAGGCGACTGAGAGACCAAACAACAGCCAGTAGCTCCAATCGGCTCGAATGATAATTTTCTTCATCTGGATTAGTACGTCTGCTTACACAATAGACCAAGCGAAGGGTATTATCTCTGTCTCTCTGAAGTAGCATTCCAGCCAAACCCACGGAGCTTGTATCGGTGTGCAGTTCGGTTTCATCCCGAGGATCAAACAATTTCAAGACTGGTTTGGATACAAGAAGATTACGTAATCTTTCAAAAGAAGTTTGATGTTCATTGGTCCAGACAAATAATTGACCATTCTTTAATAAGCGGGTTAAAGGAGCTGCAATTGACGCATATCCAGCAATGAAGCGACGGAAGAATCCAGTCAATCCTAAAAATCTCTGAACTTCATCCCTTTTTTGGGGAACAGGGAATTCGGCAACAGCAGCAAGTTTTCTGGGTCCAGGTTTGATACCATCCTTGCTGACAACAAATCCTAAATATTCAATCTCTTTTTTAGCAAACTCACACTTTGATAGTTTCAACGTTATCCCTGCATTGCACAATTTTTCGAGCACTGCTCTAAGCATATTGATCATATTTTCAAAGTTAGAGGATCCAAAAAATATGTCATCTATGAAACACGACACACCATTACATAATAAATTGCCTAAAGCTAATGACATACATCGTTGAAACACTGCAGGCCCGTTTGAAAGACCAAAGAATAGTCTAGTGGGTTCATAGTGGCCGTCTGGTGTTGTAAACGCGGCCTTACGAGCTGACTCATCATCCATAGGTATTTGATTAAAACCCTGGCAGGCATCAAGAATGCAAAACAAACTAGAACCAGCAATTCTGTCTAATAAATCATCTATATGTGGTAAAGGGAATTTGTCCTTGACAGTCTGCGCGTTTAATTGTCTGTAGTCAATCACCATTCGATATTCACCAGTTTTCTTCTTTACAAGCAAAACGGGGCTGCTATATTCAGATGAGCTATCTCGAACAATACCTTGATCTTTCATTTCTAAAATAATGTCTCTTAGAATCTGCCTTTCGTAGTGGGAAGCACGGTATGGAGAACGAGCGACAGGAGTACTACCAGCCTTTTCAACTATTTTCATGACTGTATTGTTGACACATCCCAACTCATTAGGACTTAGAGCGATGCACTTTCTGAATTCATTCAATAGGTCACAGACACGTTGCTTTTGCTCATCCGATGTGTCTGGTCCAATCTTTATGTCATCAATTTTAACTTTTTCTTTGAGATCTCTTTTGGCAATAGCAACTAGATTTTCTTTGTCACCGTTGATATCGGGATATTTAATAGAATCAACATTTTCAGTCGACCAAACACCTCTTAAAATAACTCGATCCTTCTTTAAGCGTAGAGTATTATCGCTGCAGTTAACTATGGGTACTAGTGTTTTACCATCTTGAATTAATAAAGACGAACTTGATTCATTATCAGCGTTATCAAAAGTCATCACTTCGTCATCCGTTGATTTGTTATCTACAACTTCCAACATTTGTATCATATTCGGTTGAACAGTTATCGTTTTTGATGCTCTCAGAATAGCAGTTGCATGGGGTGATTCTTCAACTCCAATGTTCGCTAGACGTCGAAATTCATCCATGTGAAACATTCTAGATTTTCCTTCCCGTCTTATCATCACTAAATTTGGAAAATCTATCAAATCCTTTCCGACAATGACGAATGGCCCTTGAAATGTATCATCATTTACAACGTGCAACTTCACATCCTTTAAAATTAAATTGTCTATAGCCACATTTACTGTACAAATTCCAAGTGATTGTGTTATGCCACCTCCAATTCCTGTTATAGAAATAACATTGTTTTTAGGTTGAACAAGCACATTAATTTGCTTTGCAAATGAGTATTTTATCATTGATATATCAGCCGCTGTGTCTATTAATGCATCTGTATTCATTCCATTTATTGATACGATTTTAAGTGTAACATCTCTATTAGAGCATGATAAGGAGGATAAATTTACTGTGAGATTACTACGTGATTTAGGACATTCCCTAGTTCCATGGCCTTCAGTCCTACATGATGTACAAAACTTAGGTCTTTTAGGTTTTACGCAATCACGTGCCAAATGACCTTTTTCGTAACAATTATAACACGTAATTGGCTCCATCATTCGATAATTAGTAGCAGAATGATTATTTATTTTGGTATTATATTGACCACCAATATTCTTATTATTTATGTATAGACCAGATAGCTCAATGTGTTCGTCAATTTTATCAGCCAAGCTCGTTGGCGACTTCAACAGTGACCATTCACTGATATAATATTCTTGCACTGTTAAAGGTGCGTCTTGCTTCATTCTATCTGATATTATTAAGTCCTTTAAATTTTCAAAAGTTTTTACATTTAACCCATTTATCCACCCATTGAAATAAGTTTCTAATTCATAGTAGTATTCTCGCCACGTACCTCCAGGTTTAATTTTATGCGAGTAGAACAATTGGCGAAATTTTTCAGCACTTAGCTTGAAACGCTTAAGTAGCAGTTCTTTCATATAAGCCAATTCTTCAGGTTCTCTTATAATCATGTCGACTATTTCACTAGGAAGAACACTAGTCAAACACGCCATCCATAGAGAGGTTTCCATATTTACCCTCTTCATTACTCTCTCAAAATGTACTAAATATAATCCAATGTCGTCATATTTCAAATCAAAATTTCTTACCTGAGTCTTCCAGTCTATTTTCGGGCTGATTTCCACATTGGGCGCGTTTTGAGCAATTGGCGATAACGATTTGGCTTCAATTTCCAGCTTCTTTATCGCCAAATCATGTTCTCGCATAGCATTTCTTTCTGCAAGTTCAAATTCTTCTTTACGTTTTAGAGCAGCTTCCTCTGCTTTTCGATCGGCATTTATGTTACCGATTATTCCATGTATTATATCTTCATCATAATTCCTACTTTTCTTGATCAAACTTATCAATTCCACGACTTTATTATTTTCTCCGATTTCCTCTCCAAGTTCCACTGCAACGAGTTCTAAATCCTTTTTTCGTAATCTCGCAAGTAAAGACATCTTTCTAAAACTATACAATTATCCACTTCTTATCCCACTTCTGAATTATTAACTTATAAAACAAGACTAAATTCTTAGAATAACGAAATCACCATTTTTATTTTATCAAGATCGAATTTTTCACACTGTTGCCAAACACATCAACATAAAATAACTGTTGCCACAAAGATACAATGCCGTTAATAATTATCTTACACTATATTCCTAAGACAAGAAAAGTCTAAATGAAGTTCCACTAAATTCTTATGTAAAGGTTTAATAATTCTGCATAAGGGAAGTTTTTATTTAAAATAGTTTCAATTACGTCAGAATTGATAATTTTTAAAATCAAAATAGATAGAGAATAACACATCGTTCTTATAATCATCCAGAGATAAAGACAGGATGGGATATATTTCGCAAATTTATTCTGAAAATGTATCAAAATATCGAATTAACAGAATGAAGTTTTCAGTCAGTTAGAAATAGATATATAACACAGACAAGTAAAAATTCTAAGAAAAAATGATACACTTTTAAGTATAATTAATATTTATATATATTCCGAAGAATAGAAATATTTCCAGAACTTATACATAAGTCTATAATGCATAACAAAGATATTTGTCGGTCACTAACAATTCGTAGAAAACCTACAAAGAAATTTATTTAGTTATATATAAATATAACTTCTCTGAAGAATTCTGAAAACATGAGTAGATACTCCCCATACGATCGGTTGCGAAATACGAAAAATCCTATGTAAATATAGTTAAACCTCGCGTAGATATTTCTTTTACATGTCTATATTAATGTGAGGGAAAGAGGGACTCGAAATTTAGAATCTAACAGTTCTCTCATCCTAAAAAAATTGGGATGTATTTTCCTATGGAAAGAACTTGATATTAGAAATAAAGCCTTTTTGTTAGCAAAAAGATAAAAAAATTCTGTCTTTAGCTTAATCATTTCAACAAGAAATAAATTCAGGCGAATGTGAAGCCTTATATATCTTACGGATTATCAATTTCATAGAATATATTTTCTGGAAGATAGTCTTAAATTTTTTGTTTCCCTCATGTTGAAGCCAATAGAAATCTTTTAAATATAATGTAATCTTGAAGTTTAAGACCTGAGATATGGAACCTTGTCTTGGTATTTTTGGAGATCAGTATGGCTTGGGATAAGTTTCAGTTTTAGGTGATTAAAAACCTGATCTCATCAAAGAACACCCCAGCAGTACATGTTAAATCCTTCGATAGTAAATCTTTTCTGTTTGGTGTGATATTAAAGCTAGAAGGGCCTTATTGTTAAGTGTCGCCATCTTGCTATGTTTTGAGATTTCGATGCAAACCTTATAAGATTATTGCTTCATAATGACACGTAAATAACTAAATTAAATAAGTAGCAATGTATTGAATGTGAAAATTAATATACCCACTTCACAAGAATCTAATTGATTTAAAGAATAATTGGTGGTGAATTCCATGGAATTCTGTTGAGTTATCTACTCAGATGATTCGATCGATTAAAGAAAAATTGGTGGAGAATTCTATAGATATATCTACTCAGATGATTCGATCGATTAAAAAAATTGGTGGTGAATTCCAGAGAATTCTTTTAGCGCTATCTCTTCGGATGATCCAAGAGTTTTTATTGTTCGTGTGTAGAATCAATAATAAAGAATCGCAATATATTGATTCTGGTTTTGTAACTTAGTTACAAAACCAGACGAGCTTTCAACCCATTTAAGACTGCATAATTATCTTTATAAAAATTCTTCAGATTTTCAGTCTATATATTGATTTATTTTATCTCCAATATTTCTTGTCATCTTCTTCAATTATATAAAACATTTTATAAAAATTTTAAATTATATAAACCAATTTAGATGTAAAATATTTCAAATAATATAAGCATATAATTATATTGCATAAGTGCGAATTCCGACTTTTCTAGAGAAAAAAAAATATTTAAACTTATGAGCTTCTTTATTAATATTCATTCAGAATTTAGGGGGAAAAGATAATGGAAACATGTGTATATTTTTATGAATATAAAGCTGCCATTATAATTTTATATACTAAAAAGAAAACCTTTTTTTGTTCCTTTTTTTGACAATCTATCTGTAAGGTATGCTTCATTCATATTGGAATTAGGATTTTAGCTTAGTATTTCCACATTGGTTTTGTAGGTTGAAGGATGAATCACCATTAAATTGCACTGGAATATGAAAAATAATGTTTTATTATAATAATGAAAACAAAAACCAATGTTCTGAATAATTTTTCAACAAATACATTAAAGAGCCAGAATAATTATATAGGGATGGTACTAGGTACAGGGATGGATGAAAAAAATAATTGAGCTATGTGATCAATCGAAGTGGAGTGATATGACCGGAAATGCCTATATAAGACAAAATATATCTTGCAAAGATGCTAGATCATTTCTTGTTGACACAATGAAAGCATATTAATATTTAAAAACTGCTGAGTCCGGTAATAAAGTCACAGATTTGCGATGGTACTTAGCACCTTCGAGGAAATGGTGAAATTTCCATTTTCGAATAATTATAATTTTAATAGTGTACAGTGAATGCCCGAAAACACATCAAAAACCTGATTCGAGGCAGATCAACCAGGCAAAATAGTTGAAAGAAAGCGACTATCTAGGATTGAATAAAATCATTCTAAAACAAAATAAATGCGCAGCATTTCCTTTAATTGTCTCGAGCCTCAACGTTGGGGCATTAACAAGTGAAAATGGGCGACCAATGAGCAATTATCTATTGGAACAGAAACCTCATGGTGTATCATTTTGTGTCCATATTGCAAAGCTTTGTGCCTTGATTGAGCAACTTCTTACCTTTACAAATACTACTTTTGAATTGTTGATTACAAGAAATATGTGTATCGTCTGATGAATTTAGTACGATAACCACTGGGCAAGGTTTCATTTGGAAGAAGTTCAGAGATGGTATATAGCGATTGATGCTAGAACAATATGAAATCCCTGATATATCAAGAGATAGTTTCTTCAAGTAAAAATAATTGAGTTTTTCCTATCTGTTTAGCCACACTCATTCATGCTCCATGGGAATTTCGATAAATTTCGACAATTCCAATCGGAAAAAGTTTTATCCCATTTTTCAAAAATTGCTTGCCAATGACCTCAGGAACACATATCAAACTTTAGACGGTTCAATTGATCACATAAATCCTTAAACAAGAACAATTCTGAAATGGATTGCTTCCTGTATACTTACAAAAATTAGTCAAATACATACGACGCAATTTTCCAGGATTTTGTGGACTCTCGAGTTGTCTTCATGGTATTAGATAAGTTTTTTTTTCTGATTACTCTACGTATTTATTCGAATGAAACAAGAATGATTTGCTGTTTAACATAAAATAGACGTGTATATATATTAAAATTATGTAGAATGAGAAACATTTTTCTCAAAATAAGAGTGTAAATATTTTGCAGAAAATATTTTGTCAAGCTATCCGGATTTTTCTACGTAATAGAAAATGAGACAGACATATTTAACAAATTCGTGAACAGAGTTGTCTCAGAAATTAGATAATTTCTTTTAGAGTTACATTAAAAAAATAGTTAATGCAATAATCTCAACAATTTCATATAATGGGACTGTGAAATGAATTTAAATATGAAAAATAAGTAATATATTTCAAAAATCCAAATAAATTCTGTAAAAAGAATATTTATTTTTTCATAAAATTCTACGTTTTCACGTTTTCCTTATAAAGCGACTTTCAGAAATTTTCTAGGTAAATACCCAAGTTAAAGCTATCCAAAAGAAATAAAATTATCGTGCTAAAAATATAATACACTTAGAAAGAAATTCGTGAATATAATTATTTTTCGGTTCATAGAATATAATCTTTCTAGCAAATTTTGCTCTCAGAAAATGTCTCGCTCATTTCGTTCTACGAAGATTGAATTACGATTTGATATAACAAATGCGGAGCATAATAAAAAGAACTAAACAAATATTTAATAGAATTATTTTTCTGTTCACCGAATTTAGATCTTTTCTTATAAATTATAAGCAAGTAAACTGCGCAGAAGAAAGATTGAGGAAATATTCCCGGAAATTCAAAATTGGCTTTCATTTCTCAATGAACTTAACACAACAGGATATGCATTCACTATAAGCAGCAAAACATTTGATACAAATTACGTTTGACGTTTGGTACGTGCACGGATAACGAAAGAGACCAACCTTATTTCGTTTTCTTGCGGAAAGAAAAAAGAACATGGGAAGAACAACAGAGCTTCATTTGAACGTGATCGACAGTTTGACAAAGTTTTCACCACTTTGAAGCCGAGTGCTGGCCGATCACGTAGAAAGATAATCAAATTGGGATCAAAAGATCCGGCTTTTGCTTGGCTGAATTTTTTTATATTTCTCATTTTTTTATTTTTATTTTTATGGAGTTTTTTTGAATTGGCTCCCATCTGTTTTGGGAGTAATATTTACCCCTGCAGTTTCAAGAAATGGACTGGCTGGCTCCCATTTTTAGTTCCTGTTTAGAGCTGGCATTTAATATAGCTCTTACATGACAACATAGAAGTAATATTTTCCTTCTTCTATAAGTGCGTGAGTTTTACTTTACTCAAAATCTATTTTTTTTCGACATTAAAAAAGGAGTGTGCTTGAAATTTAGAAAAGTGAAATGGAATGATTTGATCACGAGTCCTGTCAAAAGGCGGTGATATTTCATTTGTGGTATCACGTATTTTTGTATGTTCTCTAATAACCGATGTCATAGAAATCAGAAAATTTTCAAAAAAAAAATGTTTTTTACTACCACAGCCTATTTTCAGGAAAAATGAAAGACAGTATTTTTAAGAAAATGCAGTAGAAATTATTTTTTTCCCTTTACTAGGCTCTCTAATCAGTCAAATTTCTGAAAGTGCAGCTATTCTACATAATGTAATGAATAGTGTTAGCTGCTATTTTATTTATTCTATGGATTATGCGAAAAAAATTTAAGAGCATCTGTAAATGACAAAAACAGATGAATTAATTAATTTCTTTTTAATTTATGCATTCATTTCTTTTTGTACGTAACTTAAGTTAAGATCAAATGTTGTTTCTGGATTTTTCCCAATACCAAGCAAAATATATATTTTAAAGTTTTTTAAGCAAGAAAAACTACAACGTGAAATAATTCTTTGGTTTAATGAGTCTAGACAAACAATGTCTGATACAATCTACAGTTTTAAAGAGTTTTATAATGAGAGTTGACGGATAAAAGACGAAGATAGACCAGGAAAAGGACGAAAACGTACGGATAACCTTTCAAATAATCCTAATTCTATCAAAAAATGAGTTCAACGAAATACGAGGGTTTCTATGAAAGATTGCTCGAAGCATTGAAATAAGTGACCAATCAATGCAGATAATGGCAAAAACATAACTTGGACTAAAGCTGTACAAGTTCCAAATAATTCAGCTTCTAACTGAAGAAAACAAACTCGCTCTGCTCCAAAGATTACAAACACTTTTGAGAGGAAAGCAGGTCAGAGCTGGAAGAGATTTATTTTCACTTTTGAAAAGCTCTTTACCATCTTACAAGTTCATAACTTTCAGAACCATACGATATGATCTGTAGACACTTCAAAGACATTGGTAATTGTTGAATATTGCCAGCATCATAGGCGGTGATGGTGTGTGCCGGAATTTGCGCAGGCGAAATCGCCTCTGTTATTGTTTTTGTTGTTAGTGGCAGCTGTCATCGACAAGCTTCGCCAATGTATCACTGAGTTTTAAGCTGAAAGGAGCGTCTCTTGTTTTGAAGTAAGGCCAACTATAGCCAAGAGTACAACTTAGCTGCTCACTCATCATTGTCGCTTTCACAGCCACTTTTTACAGGGTGGGAGGGTCACATTCATCCACCTTACAGATAAAACACAGAACAACCCTGCCTGAACCGGGACACTTAGCTCTCGGGGAAGGTGCTACCCTCTATGACAGGTGGTCAGCTCTGTTTTTTATTGGGGGAAGGGGGGAATAAATGGAAAAGTGTACGAGCAGGACAGTATTCAATCTTTTGTACTTCCGTGAACATAAAGCGCTTCGCCAATGTAGATTTTTTTAAAAAAAAGACTCCACATTAAATCAAACTGTTCAGAAATAAACTCACAAGATTAGTGTAAGGGGCATTTTTTGGACGTCATATCTTCTGGAAAATATCCAATCTATTCATCAGATTTCAATCCTGAGGACTGCAGAGTGGTGCCTCTAGGCTGTTGTCTATTATGTTTCAAAATATCAGTTAAGTTTGTGACAATATTACTTTTTTCTATTATAGAAGTTTTTAACAACATTTTCACGGCATTCCACAGAGCCAGTACCCTAGAAGATTTTGATTTTATTAAAGGGATTTTTTAAAATTAAAAGGATATTAATAAACGTGTTTTTGTTTAAACGGAATTTTCCCTCAATTGATCAATATGTAGCCTCTATGCCTTAATTTCAAGACCATAATAACATTATATTGGCCATCTTGGATTCCGACCTACACTAACCCCCTATCTATCTCTCTTTTGTGAGAATAAGAAAAATTAAAAGTAGGCTAGCGGCCTGTATTTTGAAATTTCAATAAGCATTTGGGCATATGTCATTGCAAAAGGTGGTCATTTTAAAACTATTAAAGTGCCCAATAAAATATTTAAATTTATTTTTTAGCTTAGAGGTTTACTCTTATTATAGTAATAGAAGTCTATTATTACTTTTATTATTTATATGTAGCTACTTTATCTTTAAAAAATTATTTATCAAAATTGTGTGTAAGCTTTTTTACCTCATCTTGTATTAAATATGTTTTTGAATAGAGATGGTAAGTAGATTTCTTTGTAAGTTTTGAAGGATATTTTATGTATAATGTAAGAAAACAAATTTTAATAATTTTTTTATATACTGAGAAATATCTAACTACATAGAACTCAAAATATTCCATGTGTATAATCCTCCAATTCAAGATATCATACTTATATATTTCCTGGCATCTTAAAGATTTCATAAAGTACTATTGCTGAAATGTATTCACAATGTTTCCTGCAAATAGATAAATGAGACTTTAAATGCATAAATTGCACAATAAAGTAAACTTCGATGTTTCGAACTAAAGGCATTTCTCTGAACAATAATATTTCCATCAAGTCTTCTGGAGGTCATAATCCCATTCCGTTCCAACAGCTACAAATTGAAACTAGATGAATTAATGATTGATGGTGTATCATTAAATCATACATCTGAATTACCTCCTCAATTTTGAATTTAATATATCCTGGTATTTCACAACAATTAATATGATTAACTTCTTGTTAAATCTCTCTCCAGTCCATTCTAGACGATGTGAAATTCCCTGTTACATTTAAGAATTGCAAAGTTTTTTAAGCATTTTGATATCCAAAATATATGAAAATAAAGTAATTAAAGGAAAAATAGATTAATTTGCAGTAATAATATTTAAATGGCTGCCAATAGGATACTAAATTTTATTTATATTTTAAATGAATTTGTTCATGATTTTGTTAGAAAATAACATTTGACACGTTCAGGCGATGGACTTTTCTGTAAATTTTAACAAGTTTTATGAATAAAGGCTATACTTAGTTGAAATAAAAAAATAAAAAGTATAGCGAATTTAAAGTGAAATTGAAATGCTATAATTTAAATTTGCCAAAGGAATTTTATTTTTAATTTTTTAGAAAAAAAGGGACATTGATTGCCATAAGGTACTGTCGGCTCTGCCGAGCTTTATCAGTTTCGATTCCGAACCTGGAGAAGAAAAACAAGGCATAGATTGCCCTTCACATTAGCAGATGAAAAAAAATTGGTGTGACACCGAATAAAGTTTTAAAAAACATTTAATCGACATTAACATACAACGGCACATGACAAAAAAGATGATTAAATTTAATACAAGAACCACATTAAGATCCTCATATCCAATCACCACGGTTCCACCATCTCTCTTTCCATTCCAATCCTCTCTTCTCTTCCCTTCAGTTCGTTTCTCATTCTCTGCTTTCACAGCGCCCTCACAGGTACTATGACAATGTACTCTCTATGATGCATAGAATCTAATGATACTAAGAAATATAAGAAAGGATAAGAATATTGAGCCTCTCCTTAGCTCTTTCCACTAATAAACCGATTCACTGATAAAGACCTCATATGTTCAAAGTACCAGCAATTCAAATGCCCTTGATATTAGATTCAATTCAAATGGACACGGGTCCGAAATTCAGAATGATCTTTTCAAGTAATTTGTCCTTTTAAGTTTGATATTGTCTTCAGTATTGGACTACAGCAAGAAACAAATCTCCCATTCCTCAGCATAAAAATAACAATCATCATATCTTTGAACTAATGAGTCATTATATAGTGATATCATATCGAATAAAACTGATGCCACTATGTCCCCTCTTAGAATAATGGGACAAGATTATTATCCCACCCGTTATAAATTTGACATAGAAATTGTCCAACTTAGCACATTCTAATAAAAGATTCCTATGATTCCCTTGCATGAGTTGTACATGTGATTGACATTGCGTCAAAGATCCCTATTAAAATCTGTAAGTATACAATTAGAGGGATAAAAGTTTAATCAGCCTTCCGCCATTCCGTTTTGTGTCGTTCTGTGTTGTGCTCGTCGCTTTTGCTTGTACATAATGCCTGCTACAAAACTGCTTTCAATAAAAAATAACAATGCTTTACGTATATATATTTATTTTACAAATATATCTTTTGGCATGTATTTCGTTTTGGTACTTATGGCAATTTAATACTTTGGTGATCATTTAAATACATCAAATGCGATCTTGCATTTTATTCGGCTCTAATTATGGCGATGTCTGGTGCTAAAGTCTTGATCTGTTAGCCATATGTCTTTAGGTTCGAT
>JAOUZG010016999.1:1775071-1793573 GCA_026289955.1 Argiope argentata | reverse complement strand
AAGTAGGTCGCTGTGTAGGAAGCCCGTCAGTGCCACTAGTGTGGCGTGGAGGAGAGAGGGAGTAGCCGGTGCAGGTGTCGTCCCCGTCGTCTGTTCGCTATTCAAAATTACGATGTCCCAAAACAGCCCTTTTGTTGCTTTACAATGGGACGTCAATAAAATTAAAGAAAAAGCTGATTGAATTAATTTTAGGAAGATTTAATTAGTAGCACGAAATAAATCTATTTTGACAGATAGAATAATCTAATCGTGTAATGAAATAATTGATGTAGCCTATTGGAAGAGAAATTAATTAGAATTTCATGGATAGCGTGTGCGAGCTCCGATTCTACCACTATTCAACATGTATGAGAATTTAGTACACACTGATGCCCTCATAGTAGACAAACATTATAGTATCAGTATGAAGTGGGAATCTCCAAAATGGGATGCCGATTCACATGACCTCCCTATCATTTGATTTGGATTCAAAATTATAATAAAATCTCCTTTGAATAAATTTGAATTAATGGAATACTAATCTAAGTAAATCGTATCTACCTAATTTGGATAATTCAAAATTGAATAGCAATGAAGTGTATTATTGTATTCATTGCAATTATTGTGATCTATGGAATAGGTAAATGCCAATATAGTGCATATTTGATGTGTGTAATGGTAATTACTTTCCTCAAATAAGCCCATAAGTAAATTATACGTCCCAGTTACTAAATAACAAATTAAAGTAAAATTGTCCATCTTATAAGATAAATGATTTTTCAAACCAAACGAGAAAAAATCCAATAACATTTCATGAAGTCAAATTATGATATAAATTCAAAACTAGGAAACAAAATAGAAATATTCAGAGCAATCAAATAAATGGAATTCTCTCTGAAATGGGATTTCTAAAGAAAATAAGTAAAAACGAAGAAATAATTAATAATCGAATTAAGTATTTATTAGCTTTATTCAAGACAGTCTTTCTTTTTCTTTGAAGAATAATTAATTTATTTAAGAGATTTCAATAAGTAGCATTAAATTAGCGGTATTTGGTTTAAAATATCTAAGAAAATCTAAACCTTTGAATAATTATGTGTCAGAATTAACACCATTATATGAAAATGTTTTGTGCACGAATTATCAAAGCTAATGAGTTTACATTCTGGTATAAAATTGGTATATAAAAATAATTTGTTTAGAATAATAACAATTATAATATGGAAAGTTAAAGCGCTTAATTAAAATACGAAATAAATTGTCAGCGTTTGCTGAGTTATATAATCGAAAAATATATTTTAGTTTCCATTTAAAATGATGGAAACTAAGATTGTGTTTCATTTTCAAAATTTAAATATTTGTCTCCCAAACTCAAAACCACAATGTCATTATAAATTTTTAATATTCCCTTTTTAAAAAAAATGTATGTTTCATAATTAAATACATCTCATAAAGTTATTTCTAATATTTTGTTTTACTCTTTGTGAACAAAAGAAATTTTTAATTGATATTTTCTTTATAAAACAGAAAATGGCTTTTAAAAGCCTTTTAACAAATAGTATGATGGGCTAACACGGTTTATAACTTGCAACAAAAATTTTGAAAATTTTTGGAAAGGAATCAGAAGGAAATATTCCATCCGGATATGGAATTCCATATGGATTAAAACATCGTTTGCCATAGTGAGGATTTTAGTATACTATAAGTTGTGTATTTACTATGACTTCCTTTTGAAGTAACATTTAAGTAATCATGGATAACTTATTTCGGATTCTTTCCAGTGTTGAATGAAGCAAATTTTCTACAACATTAATGTAAATTTTTCTATCCAATGAATTGGATGTTTCCGAGTAGAAGAAAAAGAAATGGAAGTTTTCCGACAGGATAGCAAAATATTGTCAAATATTTTTATCGAGATTTGTTATTTTGAGAAATAAATATTTCTAAAAAAAATTCTTTATGAAGCTAAAAGCAGATGAGGTGTATTTTGAGTCTCTTTCAAAGCCTATTCAATTATCTATGACAAATTAATGATTAACAATACAAATATTAATTATTATTAAAGATTTCTCTAAATTAAGGTTATTTAACTTAAGATTTCACAAAGGTTTAAAGTATTTCAAAAGTCAATAATGTTGAATATCAGCGCCAGTCCCAACCCAATAAAATATCTCTTAGAGTCTAAGAAATAAGCTTTTAAAAATAATTGATCATTCTTAATATAAAATAGGTCGAATTTCTGGTCAAAAAGTCCAACGCTTTGAATACTAGTGCTTTCTGCTCATGTGCAGGCACTTAAAATCTTAAAATTACATGAATTGTAATTTTTTTCAAGAAATATTTTTCATGTTAAAATAAATAATGTAGAATAAATATAAATACATTTTGAGTTATCTTTATAATTAGTGTTAAAATTAAAAGAAAAGATAAAATATAGATATGTCTTTCAATTAGCATCGAAAGTAGAACTGGGGAACTCTAAAAACCATGAAGTCAAGAGCAAGTTATGATATCTTTAAAATTATTATCATATCTTTTATGATTATTATGATATCTTTAAAAACAATTTAAAGGAATAATTATTAGTACAATTTTTTTGTGGAAAAAATACCCCTAATAAACGTGTTTATAAACAAATAATATCGTAAGAGTGATCTTATGGTGAATACAATAGGAGAAATGGTTTGCCAAACACACATACCGAAAAAAAATAGAAGGGATAAAGCCAACATTCTGTGGAATGACTTATTTTCACGTAACTTTGATGCATATATATATGGATGATGTTGCTTACTATTGATTATTATTGGCAAAAAGTATCCTTATATTTGAATGGGTTTCATTTCCGGCAATCCTGAAATCTAAATATCCTTAATAATGTTTACACTGCTTTGAATAGTTAAAAACTAATACAAAGATAAATAAATGTAACCATTTATTTCAATTAAAGTCCATAAATATTCTATAAACTATAGCTTTTTCCAGTGAAAAAAATACTCAACGATTTCCTGAGCATCTTTTATTTTATCTTATAATATTGGTATCGGAAATTTATTTCTCCAGAAAAATCAATCAATATACATAAGCTTCCAATATTACCCTCCTTTAAATAAAAATAATTCAGATGTTTCAATGATACTTAAAACTTGCTACTTAGTATTAATTTTATTCTCTTTAAAAAAATTCTAGATAAATTCTCTATCATATATTCATTGATCTTTATAAATGTAACTAAGTTATCGATTGCTAAAAACATTAAATAAAGACAATGAAAAAAAATCTAGAAAGATGCTTCGTTCACTGTTATTTAATGGCAACAAAACAAAGACAATTTGCTGCTACGCAAGAGCCAAGGGCAATTTCTTTTCCATGAATATAATCAAGTGGTGGAAAATTCACAACCCTTAATACATCCCCAGACACATCGCATCAGCCAATGAAACAATAAACATTTGATTACTTTGGAGGGGATGCCCCGGAGCTCTTACGGGAGTGATGACTGATTAGGGCAGAGTTCTCCCTCTCAGGTGCCCTTTTTCCCCTTCGTCCTGCTTTTTTTCCCTTCTGTATTCTGTCAGATGATTTTACTCAATATTGGTAGGACTGCTTTCCTTGCTACTTTTGAAAAGAAATCTTTCTAGACTTCTGGCTATTAAAATTATTAAATTAAGCACACAGAAATAATTAAGGCAAAATAATTTTATTAAAAATGAAAGCAAATATTTTTATTTGTTTCTCGTACTTAAAATTCTTGTAATATGTTTTTCATCTTTAATACTTGATCTTAGATTATAATTTGAAGGTTAAGCAAAATCAAATATGTCCAATTTGTAATATAATAAATCAGCCACAAAAATTTGCAATTAGTACTGATTTTAAAACTTTTCTATAATGTATTTTTGAAGGTGCTAAGGTAAGGTAATAAGTTTTTAAAAAATTTGCGGTATTTTTATTTTCGTACGGAAATTTGTTTATGCAAATACTTAAAGAGTTTTCAACAATAACTGGGATTTCAAATTCGACATTATCACTTCTTTTTGCAGCACAGTACTATAAAGTGGGTGTGGCAACGTTGTTTACTGACTAAAAACGTTCAGAAGCAAATTTGAAATGTTGTAACAATATAGTAAATGATTCAAACTATCAAATATACTAGTTAAATTTGGATATTTAATAAATTTTTTGAAAATACATAGCTTTAATATAATAATAATTTTATAAATTTATTTTGAATATTTTTCCTTATATAAAATAAAGAATTCCAAATATTTGTGTATTAAGTTACTTAAAAAGTTTTAATTTTTAATAGCAGTTTAATAATTTAAATTTATGTTTATTTACATTATATTTGAATTAATTTTATAATTAATCATGCCATATTTTTTGAAATTAAATATCAATTCAAATTTTTCTATTACCATAAAGGTGCACTATAATTTCCGATTCCTTTTACATCTGTTGAATACAAATTCACTTAGATTGCATCAAAATGCAGAGTGAAAATTTTTAGAGTAAACAAAAAATTAAAAACGTGAAAATCAGAAAAAAAGGAATAAATTCAGAAAAAATGGGAATTTATTACAATAAAATGTGTAAACAAAAATCAAGTTAGAACCGAAAATTCTTAATTTGAGGATTATATAAAATTATATATATCAACGTATCACAATACTTAATCAAACCGACATGTAATTTGGTTAAATACCAAAGCTTATGATTAATAAAAATAGTTCAACTTAGTTATTTAAATATCACACAATTGATGACAAAAAATAATTCACACAATTAACCAATATTTTTCTATTACTTCGAGTTAGATTTCTGGCGGAAGATAAATTTATAACTGGTAAAAACGTCATAAGCAAAAATATCATTCCCAACCAAAATGGTCTCATACAATTTTAAGGCCCAAATTTTTGGCATATAAAGAGGTTTGAACATATTCGATTTATGGCTAGATAAAGTAGATAGATTTTCTTAACTGATTACATTATTTTCACTATTAAGCACCAAATTAGTGTTAAAAACAGAAAACCCATATAATCGCAAAAACAATCAAGTAATTATATCACATTGCAATAGCTGTAGAAGGGGGGTATTGGTTAATTCCAAGGGCGAATGTTCTCAGACTATAATTAATACTAGAAGTTTATCAATTAGGTATTATTAATTATTAGTTATTGATATATACATTAATAATTATAATATACATACTTATGCATATACATTATTATTTTAAATACATATACATTAATAATTTTAATATTAATATAATATTATAGTTATTAATAATTAATATATACGATTATTTTTTTGTTATATTTTTTATAAATGGTTAACTGAAAAATATTTATAAATTTAAGATACTTCTGTTAATAATCTCATTTTACTAATTTTACAGATATACACGCTTTCCAAAATGTTTATGGGCATTGACTACTAATGAAACACTTTTCCAAAAAGTTGTCCAGACAGTTATATTAATTAGAATAATTAGTGGTTTTGGGAGCAAAAACGCGTTTTCTAACATTGAGAAATATTTGAGTTTATTTTAAATTTTTGAAAAGATAAAACTGTTGATATTTAAAAGACATGTTTAGTATCGTCAACAATTTTCTAAATGTTTATTTTTTATGATCCACTGGATATAAAAATGATCTATAGAGGCATTAACGCAAGATTTCATTGATATAAATAACTCTGAATTATAAGGGCTTTTTTTTTCTTTTCTATTTTGATATCCTTATCGCAGTTTGAAATCCCCCCAAACTAACATTCTCGAATTTAACAGAGTAATAATAAATTACCAGATATTTTATTCATATTAGAATCATTCTCCAGGATTCCACTGAAATGCATAATTTTAAATTAAACACTGAAATATTATAATTCGAAAACCTTACATATAATTTTAAAATGAAAGGAAATGCGTCCTAAAACATCTTAATTCTCAGTCTGGTTCATGAAATAAAAATAAAATAAATTTTTTTAACCTTTTTTTGTTGTTATCGTTGTTAATAAAAGTAGAAAATAATTTCCTATCTGAAACTTGGAGGACTAGAAAACAAAGAATCAAAAACAGAAACATTTTACAGAAATTAAATTGCAAATAAGTTGTAAATGTGATAATCTTCGACTTACATGTCAACCTACAATAAATGTTTGCTTATTTTTTTTACCTATATTAATCTCTGTAGCATAAAGTTTTATTGCATTATTTATAACGTTTTACGTTTCTTTTTCTTTTCAGAGCATAAAAAATTTCTGATTCGATATTTTTTTTATAAAAAAAATGTAATATTCTTTTTTTCCTCTAAATTATAAATCCTTATATTTACATCTAACAGAACGTTGTGTGATATTATTTTTTCAAGTTCTGTAATAGTCGGCAGTATTTGTATTGAATACAAATAAAGTTAATTTATTAATTTCATGATGTTAGTGCATTAAGAAATGTGTAAAAATTCATTAGAATAACTCGTTTGAACAGGGATGTGGATAATCAAACACATAAAATCATATCTGAAAACGAATCATTAAATATTTATTAGCTAATAATGATATTAAGCATTTAAATATACATGTTCTCTAAACTCTTTAAATATATCGGCCCATCCTGAGTAATTCAAACAAAAAGCTTCGCTACTTCTTTAAAAATGAGAATCAAGTTTTAGTCAAAACATATCTAATGAAATTAATTAAAAATATAAATAATATTAAAATATTAAATCGAAATTGAATTTCCTATTCAGAGAAAATGGAAAAATTCCGATTAACAATTTATAATTTAAATTTTAATTTAGTCTTAAAATTCTTTTTTATGCCTTAGTCATTTATTCGTATGTAATCGTCTTTATATAATACATAATTACAAACATTTCGGAAGAAATGTATGTTTTTGAGATCAGACAAAAATCTAATTTCCAATATTCCTTAATCCGATTCTGTTTTTCTTAACTTTATTTACTTTTTTCTTTTTATAAATTGTCATACATAATTTGGTCAAATAGTTGTTAAGAATTTCTGATATTTACATCTCTATATTAAATTGCATGTTAGGTTTAAAGATTTTAGTATTTATTGGGGGATACGTTTTTTTAATTATAAAATCTATGATTCTGCTTAGAAATTATACTTTAAAAAGTAATATATTGTAAATTTATTATTTATTATCTATAAAATTATTTTATTTTCAGATTTTTTTAAAGTTTGGCTATAGTAGTCATGTGTATATTTGACAATATCCGAGATTTTCTTTATTCGTGTTTTCCATTTCCATGGACATGACAACATCAAATATTTTCTATTGTACTGAGATTTTGTTGTGAAATATATAATAGTTATTCTTGATAAGATCCTTTTTAATAAGTGCTGCTCATAATTTGTTAGATTTTATGATAGTTGAAAAATATTTTCAAATTTAAGTATGGATAATATAATACTCAGTATTTCATAAAATATTTATGTTGCCATTTTTTTTGTCTATATCAACTTTCAATATCACTCTTTGCTCGATGTTTCGGACTTTCTGAGACAAAAACAATTATTTTTAATATATCATACAGTTGCATTTTTTCTGCTTTTTTGAAGACTGCTGTTTCCCAAAACACGATAATAATTACTGTGATTTCTAAGAATATGTTTGGAAATGGATTGGAGAAAAAAATACGACTCAAAACATATTGTAAATTCTATCCAATTAACGTGATTACAACAATTCTTAAAGATATTGTTTTTGTAGATCACAATCGAGTTTCGGTTAAAACTTGAAAAATGAGGACATTTTGATTTTTTTAAAGCACAACGTTTTCCAGACAGTAAACAACTATGATGGAATTTAAGAATAACAAGTTATCCTTAAGAACATGATGTAAAATTTTTACTCAAGTTGTTTAAATAAAATAATGTCTAAACATTTAAAAGAAAATACAATTCTTTTATCTGTAACAATAACTGATGATAAAACTAATGCAGTGAAAAAACATGTATTTTGTGGTTTTATCCCTCTGTTAACCGTAATGTTTACAACGTTCGAAGTGAGGGGAGAGGGAACTGATCAAAAAAATAATTCGAAGAAATTTGTTTTAATATCGCCCACTTCTAAATGAAGTTGCACTTTGCTTGGTACAAGAATTTCACAAAAAAAATCTTAGGAGCTATTGAAAACCGATTTTTACCTCCACTTCAGATTTGATGTAAATTTAAATTTCTGGAGTCATTAATTTTTTATTTTAAATTTTAAATGGTATTCTATTTCCTTTTCCTTGTTATTTAGTTTGGAAATAAAAAAAAATATATTATAAAATACTTACAATATTGAAAAGCAATTAGTTTGTAATATTTCAAAAATATCACTGGTTAACCACATTAGTTTTTGATATTAAATTTGGATTATGTAATCACTAAACGTTAAACAGATTTGTTTGAAAATAAAAAAAATAACAATCATTGTTGTATATTTGATTCATTTTCAATTTCAAAAAAATAAAAAAAAACAATAATATTCCCATGAATTTATGTATGAAAATATTTAATTTATGTTTTATTACAAATTTTGATTAATTGAACTGAATGATTAATAGTAATATGATATGTAAATTAATTTGTCACCGTTTCTTAAATAAATACTAGCAACTATTTAAATGATCTTAAAATAACAATTATGTAATTGTATTAATATTTTCTTCACATTTATTTCTAGGAAATCTGTGGCAGCATTAAATATCTCCTCTTATTAAACAGAGACAAAATTAATTTTTACAGCAACGAATGAAAACAGATGTTAGCTTCCCAATCGTGTAAAAATATACAATTTAATTAATTTTAAACACCATTCTTACTTTCAATAAATTGTTCACTCGTAAATAACTAAAAAATATAGAAATAGTGAATGGCTCAGTTATTCAGTGCATTTCTGCATAAGAATGTCATTTAAGATATATAGTTCGAATAATAACTCACTAGAATGACTTTCGCCGTTAAATATAACCCCAAACCAATGTATGCATTATCTTCAGCATGGTCGAATAAGATTATGATTTCCTAATTTTGATTCCTTCCATCTTTAGTAATAAGCTTTATTAAAAGAAAGAAAAGATTTTCACATTAACTTAAGTTTTAATTATTATCAATTCATAAATATTAATATAATTACAATACGATATTCTTTGTAGTTTTTTTAAGAAATAATTTTTCAAACTAATCCATGATAATCTCGATACGCTGAAATTTTTGCAATTAACTTCAAATTAGCTATGCTTTTCATTTAAAAACCATTTTCTACGCTTGAAGAATAGTAATTTTAAATTTGTATTCTTTAATTATTTATACTTAAAAATAATAATGAGTTTCTTTTTCTTCTTAACTGTGATTAAAAACAGATATAATTTCTTCCTCCAGATTTTTTTTATTTTATCTAAACATGTACAAAGGATTCTGCCTTAAGTATCATGTGTTAATCATTATTCAGAATTACAATTAAAAAAATTAGAAAAATAAATTCTTTGAAATGAATTACACATCAAACAGATTATGAAGAACTTCTTTTATTTAATTAATTGTAAATTCGCATTCTTAAAACAAATTTTATAAAATAAAAATATGTATGTATTCAAATTTTTAAATTTTCCACTTGAAATGCTTATATACTTAGCTTATTATGAATGCAGTATAACATTAAAAAAATTAAATCTCCTTCGGTAATTGTCTATCTACATCTATGTATATTAACCTTTTAAGGTCGGAAAAGTAATTCGATGCATAAATTTTCACCTAAAACATAGACCTGTTTAATACACCAAAAATAAATGCATGCAACTGTATTAAGTTGAGTTTCCCGGAAAAATAAATCAGTATCATTTTAGCCTTCTGTAGATGTTTTTAAAAATTAAAATTTAAAAAAAAGGAATAAATAAAATGTCAAAATGAGGCATCTTCTTGAATGTTGGCTGATAGTAGAGATACGACCGCAAAGGATTAAACTAAAAGTTATTCTATTATTTTAAAATTTAAGATTATTTTAAATGTAAAAAAGGTACAGCTTCTACAAAATCGCATTCTGTGAAATCTTTCAAACCTGCATTAATATCTATTACTTTTAATCAAGTTTCTT
This sequence comes from Argiope argentata, assembly GCA_026289955.1. Lineage (NCBI taxonomy): Eukaryota > Metazoa > Arthropoda > Arachnida > Araneae > Araneidae > Argiope > Argiope argentata. The sequence goes on along the minus strand of JAOUZG010016999.1, from coordinate 1,783,483 downwards.
ATCGTAAATCTTGTAATTTGCAGATTTGAAATTTCATATATACCCATCTTTATAACTTTAAACTTACTTCCTTTCACTTTTATTTCCTCACTTTTTATTCAGTACACTGATTTAAGGCGATCAGGAACCTTTGAAATGACTTTTCCACTTTTCACTTTAGCAATTTGAAATTTTACAGGCATTAAAAGCAGCACTATAGGAGATGACATACAAAATTTTAAAGAAATATATTAATTGATTTATGAGTAAAGGGGGTTAATATATAATATTAGCGATAAACAACCTTAATGAAAAATGTCCCAGGCGCTTAAAATTTGTTCGAAAGCACTCCAGTTTTTATCATTCCTTACTATAAACCTTTTGGAACAAAAATTGGGATTTATCTTAAATTTTGAGTATGAAATATCAAAATTCACTACTGTAATAACTCAAAACTACTTCTAAAATCTACTACTAAAATTCAGTAGTTTTAAGTTATTACATTGGTTATTTTTGATATTTTACACTCCAAGATTAAACCCAACTTTTGTTTCAAAAGGGTTAGGGTAAGTAATGATAAAAACAGGAGTTCTTTCAAACAAATTTGAAGAGGCTGGAACATTTCTCTTTAACGTTATTTATCAATAATATCATATTACATTAACCCTCCTTACTCATAAATAAATTCATATATTGATTTAAAATTTTGTCTGCCATTTCCTACAATGTTAATCTTAATGCCTGTAAAATTTTCAAATTGCTAAGGTGGAAATAGCAGAAAGCCATTTTAAAGGCCCCTGGTAGCCTTAATTTCATTTAGATTTACTGAAGCATATTAAAAACTTAAATGAATGTTTCTTCAAATTGTTAAAAGAATTTTTTTCATGTACCAAAATTCACAAACACATAAGCATTGCCTAATAATTTTTAGAATTGGATTGTTGACTTACATGGCAACGCCGCTGATAAGCTTTGTTTCAGAATACTTAACATAAACTATATTTGATTATATAATTATATAAATTAGATTTCGTTATTTTTATAAACCATTTTTGTTAATTAAGCTTTTAACATTTAAACTAAAATTTGCTAATGCAAGGAATTGAAATCACACTATTTTAAAAGCAATTCGACATTTCATTGTTTGATATTCCATTTCTTTTTATATTTTCAAAACATGTATTAAAACTAGTTGAAATTAATTAAATATATCTGGCTTAGAATGAAAATGAACGGAAGAGGAAATCCTGACCTGAGTTACCTTTGTTAGAAGAGTTACAGTTCGCTTTGATCACTCGTTAGAGTACTTGAGTTAATTGTAAAAGTGACCTGAGAGTTACTTTGGTTAGAGTACCTGAGTTACTTTGTTACAATTACTTTGGTGAACTTTTATTCCGCTTTAAATTTTTTAGTAGAAAATGACATTTGTACGAAATAAAGACGAAGATAAAGAAGGTGCGTTGTTTTCGGAAACAATTTAATTTCAAGGCTTCCCCATTTAATCCCCATTCATCAAGTCCCCCTTTAATCAGAAATTTCACGATTCATAAATGAAGGAATGAATAAATGTATACAATATGCTAATTCAGAGCATATATTTTATTATGGATCTACCAATATTATTTTTCATCAAATTTAATTGAAATAATTCATCAAATTATATTGAATAAATTTATTACAAATTTATTCAGATCAAATTTATTTCAGAAACGGTACAATAAGAAAACACAGCACTTAATTCAAAACTGTATCCAATAGTATTTCTTTTACATTTAATAAACGGGATTTTGTTCCATCATATCATTATTTTACAAATACTTTTTGTTGAAATAAATGAAATGTGAAAATATTAGTCGATAATTTATGCTGAATGCCTGATATAGTGCTTACTTATTAGACCGTCGATGTACCAACGGTCACCAACCACCTCGAGCTAATTTACTTAGGTGGCCAGAACTCTTTGATACATTCCACCACCATTGTTTGTCCGTTTTCAAGTCTAAACTCCTCTTATGTCCACTCAAACACATATTTTGAGATGGCATGATTTCATAATTTTGGAAATACGTCACTGCATCTTTTCGTTGGAAGGCAAATCCAAATTTTAATCATTTAAACGCGTCAAAAAATTAGAACAAAAAGCACTTAGTGATCATCTGCGAAACCAACAAATTGGGAGACGACAGTTAAGGTTTGCACTATTTTTTAAATAATGACAGTTGTTTGCCATTATTGGTTGTTTAGCAACTCATTGGCAAATATAAACTATTTCTCAGGGTTTCATCAAATGTCGCTACGAATGAATAAAAGGAGACCGTTTGTAAAAGAAAGCTCATCCCCGTTTTTTTTCTTTAGTGAACCTGCTAAACAATTTAATACACTTATCAACCGTATTTTCATTCTAAAGCATTTTATTTATTTGTCAAAAGTTAGCATCTTTTTCTACTTAAATGATTTCAAGCATTCAAAAAACCTATCGTAATTGGGAGATTTCTGAACACTCCATTCCACGCCATTTCACATTATTCTATTTCTTCATCCAGTCATTTAGGTTGATGAATTACAATAATTTAACATCGACCTTAACTTAATCATTGACGATATGATATAATGTATTGAATTCAATGCACACCCGATCGCAATGACGAGAAGAATTCCAACATTTTTTTTCTTCATTCTATTTCTTTTTTTAGAATACTTATTTGGACAGATAGGGAATTAGATCAGATTAGCATTTCAACTTTTCACTCCATGGCATGGCAATTCTAGCAAAGTTTTAAATAAGTTAGGAATGCCATCTCTCCTTTTTAAAATGCAGAATAATCGGGAACGCTCGTTTGAAGACATAAAAGTTTGGCAAACGGGGTAATTGTATTTAATATATTAATAATTATCCATATCATGACATTTAATCTTTGATTCTCCAGTTATTAGTTAGCCTTACTTCTATTTATGAATTGAAATGAAATATTTTGTTTCTAATAGGTAGTCAAATAATCTTATTAACAAAAAAGACTATGGTAGAATGGTGAAAGGTATTTTCTGTAAAAGAAAGAAATAAAAAAAATATAATAAAAAGAAAAGAAAGAAAAGAAACATTGATACATTTTTCTGAATACTTTCAACATTGTAAGAATTCAAAAGGCTATTCATTGAAAGCATTACTGATTAAATTTCTTCTCTTTTACTTTTTAATAATATATTCATAAATATATCACTAATAACCTTAAAAGTTACTTCAGTTTGAAATTGCATTTTAATTAAAACTCGTACTGTAAACATCTCTTTAAATGAATAAGAAAACTCCTTATTCCAAATTTATTAAATAACACACAAATAAGAAATGAATTTAATAAAAGTTATACCGGTTTAATACGTTTCATAAATTTTAATAAATTCACGTGTTTTCTCTTTTTTTTTCTAAAATATTCTCTTCATCTTTTTAATTATTATTTTCTGCTTTCTTCGAAACTGATGTATTCATACTAAATTATTCGGCCAAAAAAATTTTGATTCATTAAAATAAAAGAAAGAAGATTTTTGAAATTGTATGTATTTCTAAAAGTGTTAATTATATCTCTTTTTAAACGCATTATTAGAATAACTTTCAACCTAATAAAACTTAAAACATATTTTGAAAAAATTTTTAAAAACATTTATGACATAATTAGATTTAATGGAATAAAAACAAATTTAACAGAAAACATACATTTCTTTAAGAAATACATAAGAGGTACATTTGATAATTTAATGTTGATATAATAGATGTTTGCATACAATTTTGAAATTTCTGAATGTTACTGCTACTTCAAAAATGTCTATTGAACCTTGAAATTGTTCCAATTTTTTCCAGCAGTTTATTTTAAACTTTGTTTAGATAAACTTATTTTTTTATTTCATATCTTTTTATACAAAATCATTTTAACGATTCGTAGGCAGCTAGCTTCATATTCCTCCATCTTCTTTAGAAGAAAAACATACTTTAGATTTTTCTTAATGCATTCTAAGCATTCCTTTTAATTCAAAGTTCTAAATTAAATATTTAGTCGACTTTTCCCACAAAATATGCCTTTCTCTTCTTTAAAGAAATTAAAAAAAAGAAAAGGAGATAAAAACGTTCATCAGTTGGACAAGTGATGCAATTTTAAGGGGGTCTCATATCTAAATTAAGAATGATTACCTTAGTTATGAAATTTGCTATAAATTTAAATGACACTTTTTAAAATAAAAGAGCTATTTTCAGGAAAACTATTTGCTTAACATTTGATCAGCATTTTTTTTCTTCAAATTAAATGTCTCATGATAATAATGCCGACTGCGAAAAGTTATTCATTTATCTTATTTAAAAATATTTGAATACATATTTTTCATTCAGTATAATATGCAATGCAATTTCAATCAGACAATATTTATAATATTACTTATTCTACGTTTAAATATATGATATTTAATTAATCTGTTAATTATTTATAAACTTAATTTTTCAGACGGAATTTTTGTAATTAACTTTGTTTTTCATCATTTGTTTTGGTTTTTAAAACATTCAGTTTTTGAGTAAATCGTCATTTGTGGTGAAATAATTCAGTATTTTAGATTTTTCAGCATATAAATGTCATAAATTATATCTGCATTAAAGTTTATTAAACAGTTGAAATAGAGCAAAGATGACAAATTAATGAAGCATTTCGTATTTTCAATTATATATAGAGAGATAAAAACCTTGTGCTTAGTATAAAAAAAGTTTCTTGCTAAGATGCTCTTTCTTTATATGCACTTTTATCTTTGTTTTATATTAATCTTATGAAAATTTCTTGAAATCTACTACATGCGAATTGACCAAGTCTTTTATGTCTTTTTATCAAAAAAAAAAAGTTAGGACGAAACTCGTCCTAACTTTCACCACAAATCACTATCAGAGTTGTCATCTTACCTTAGGTACATTTCTCCTGGATCCAGTATTCATCCAGATTAGATGGCATTTGTGCAAATTTTTTTAACAACTTAATAAATCTAAGTAAAATTTTATAGATTTTAATGATATTTTATTCATTTAAGTGTATTGCGAAAAAATATATTTCAATAATATTTGTAAAAAGAAGAAGTTGAAACATTTTTCTCTTAACAAAAACGTAATTCATTAAAAATGATCAGTTTCCAACGTCATCATCATGCTCATATCAATTATGTACATGCGTTATTTTAACTGATAAGAAGTCATAAATAATTCTACTATTCATTATAAGATTATTTTAAAAACTTATTTTCCCTGACTTATTAATAAATATACTTTAGCATAATGTTATTGTCAATCACATAGCAATTTTTACTATAAAAAATAATGAGATTTAATCATTTGATTTTATTAAAGAGAATCAAATATTTTAAGAAGATAAATTTTTTTCTAATATCTGGAATCTGAGCCTTTCAGTTCTTAAAAAGAAAATCATGGCCCAAGCGTCACCTCTCCTTTGCAAAGATTGATTTCATCTTCTTTATTATTATTATTTTTTTAATTCTCATTATTTCCGGAGATATGTTTTTTATTCTACCGTTGCTTGCATAGATTCTTTGCATTTTCATTAATGAATCAATGCGTAGCAATTTATATCTAATTTTTTCCTCTGCATCTTTAAAAATTGTCAGCACTATGTTTTTTATTAATTATAATAAAAAGCAGAAATTTAATACATTTTCCATGATTGATGTAAACAATTTAATAAAGGAGGAATAATTATTTTTTCTAATAAACTCGTAAATACGACACTTTAAAAAGATCAGTTTTGTAGAGCTTTGGGAAAAATATTTAATTAATTTAATTAAAATATAAAAGGACTTAGAAAATAAATCTTAATTGTTTCTAAACCGAGTTACTTGATATAAATTCATATATTTCTTATAAAGTAATAAAATGTCGAAATATACTTTTTAGCTCATTATCATTAAGCTCAGAATATGACACTTAAGAAAAGGAAAAATTAATTTAAAAAGTGATGCCTATTTAATTAATTGATGCACATTACTCTTTTATTTTGTTAGTAAAGACATTTATGAAATTTTGAAAGCGTGAACACATCTATAACATATTATTTTCTAAAGTTATTTTTTAGAATCTTATGAAGAAAAAGTTAATAATAAACCTGCATCATTGGATGGATGCCCTGTTACTATAATAAAAATAGTAAATTATTTATTACAAAAAATATAATCGTTAAGAATTGTTGCGAAACAAAATAACTATCTTATCTCATCTGATGCAGAAATCAAGCTTCAGTTATTAGACATTGTGCACTCCTTATACTGTTATAAATTAAAGCCTGACATTAGAAATTGAAGCCATTGAACAAAGCAACTATTTGTCATGTATTTAAATATGATATAAGTGTATTAGCTTATTTCACTTTATTTTGAAGCCTTGTTATGCTTGTAATATCAAAAAACTATATATGTATATGTATATAAAACGGAATGTATGTGTATAGATATGTATAATGGACTCTATGTGTATAGGTATATACAATGGACTGTATGTGTACACTTATACATATTGTATTGGATGTCTATATGTATATATATTCGTGAGCTATAATATTCAAAAATAATTTAACGGTGCTATGGTATTGGAAAAAGAAATATCAATAAAGATTCATCACTATTTTTGTACTACTTTACAAAAATGTAAGATAACAAGAGAATCTCAAAACACCAGTACTTCAATTAAAATAACTATTTATTTATATATATTTGTAGTTATAGATCTTTATCGGACGATTATTTTTCATATTTTAAGATTCTTTAAATTTTTATTAAGTAACTAATACAGCTTGCTCGTAATGGTTTCCTCAATAAAAAATATACAGAAAATTTATGTTAATAGTCTACTAAATGTCTACTGAATTACATACTTCTGTGCATAAAATTCTGTACATAGAGTTTTATAAATATATCGCATTTTCACTTAAAATATCTAATTATTTAATATATCTACTATTTAAAAAAACTTAATTATATATATTTCTTCTAAGTCAAATACTTTAATTTAGAAGATAGTTGCTAAATTTCATCAAATATTAAATATTTCATGCAGAATTTGAGCATATTTATCAAAAAAGGCATTAAGTAAAATTGTACAGCATTAATCTTTTGAAAGTACTACAAAGTACATTTCATAATTTATAAAATATTTTAGACGATTATTTAATAAACGTTTCTCTGGTTTTACAAAAAAAATATCCCCAAATTGTAAAAGAATTTCCCATCTATAAGTATGATAATATACTTATATGCATAGAAATAAAATGAAGGAAACATTACAGCAAATGCAAAGTTCCTAAAATCTTCCCGTTGTGGAAGTATAAAATCTTTCAATGAACTTCCAAATTGTTTGCCTTTTTTATATTCAACCATTCCTGATCGAAGCCGTTTTTATTCCTAAATTTCAACAATGACCTGAAATATCCTCTAACAATTTTTAAAACTATTCTTCCTTTATTTTAGAATTTAGGCTTAAATGAAGGAGGCTTTAAATGTTAATATATTAGAATTTAAATAATGACATTCTGTTAAAAATTCTTAGCACAACCTAGCAAAACTTATATATATTATTTACGCATGGAAGAAACTGCCTATAATATATACAACAATCTCTAATGAAGATATCCCTCAAGAATAGGTTTCATTCTATACTTTCCATATTTCATACTTTCACCCTTCAGTATCCACTTAAAATTCAACTACCTCTATTTATAGACATGAGGAAAGAATCTACGACCTTGCAAAAAGTAGTAGAAAGAGAGTGGTGCTAGCATTGTAGGAAAGGGTGGGTTGAAGGGTCGAAGCGCGGGGTAGATGATAGGGGAGCGAAAAGATGGGCTGATGGAAGTTGCTGAAAGTGAAACGCATTTCATCCTGACGATTAATGGAAGAAAAGAACTTAAAATCGATTGAAGAGGATTGTCTGCCGGGATGACGCTGGAAATATGACACTGGAAGAAGTTCGAGCGAGAGAAGTTTTAAGAGAAAATTAAGAGACCTTCGGCTCGTCCCCGTTTAAGAAGATTCCGGTTTGCGATCGATATCTGTTAACGAACAAAAATCTGTTTTTCCGATAAATAACGTATCGGCATGCCATCGATTAATCGATATTTTTTTGTCACTTAATGTCTAAATCGTAAAACTTGTAATCAAATCCAGAGCAGACTGGGTAAGTTCTTTCTAATAAAGTTAGATTTATTTTTCTTTTCCTCTTGATGAAGGATGTGGTTGCTTAAAATTATTAAATATATGTTTACATAATTAATATTTACCGATAAAAATTCAAATGTAGTTGTTTCCGTTTGAAAAAGCAGCTTTTAAAAGGAAATTAGATTTAAAGTTCAAAAGTTAGTTAGAAATTTTTATATACCTAAAAATACGATCGATTGAGATTTTTTTTTA
>JAOUZG010016999.1:1713697-1757002 GCA_026289955.1 Argiope argentata | reverse complement strand
TCCTATTATATATATATATATATATATATATATATATATAATAGGAAAGTGTTATAACGACAATAATTTATTTTAGTAGTATTAACGATATAATTATGAAACGAAGCTTATTTTTCTTTATGTCCTTAATATCTCTTCTTTGTTTTTAGTTTCATTTTTCTTTCCTACCAAAATTTAACAAAGCTCCATTTAAAAAATTTCTTTCATGGATTGTAAGTACCATTTAAAATTATATTGTCTTCCTCACAAACATAAAATTGAATGCAACAATAAATCAGATGAAGATTATTTGATATAATCCAATAAATTAATAACTTTTCTAAATAATAAAATCTTTTCAAAAATAACATATTCAAATAACACTTTGATATATATATCCAGAATATGAATAGTAAGGAGAAATACGCTGAAGAATTTGTTCCACGGAATCATTATTCGCTTTAAAGTAAGATGATGCATTTGACTTTCTGAAAATAAACAAATTTAACCCTTTGACTCGATGGCGCCTCTCGGGCATCATTTAAGATGGTGCATCATTTTGACTTTTTATTTATTTATTTTTCAATTTTGATTATTGAAAACACCAAAAGAATGGTAAGAAGACAGAGAAATCGGATTTTAAACACATGCTTGCAGAAATTTGGGGCGATAACTAAGTCCTTGTATATAGAATAATTACGCATCGGATTACTTTTCCGAGTGCAAAGGGTTATTGAATAATGTAATTTATTAACTATCATTAAAACTTTTCTACTAGAAACCTGTTCTAAAGACATTAACTCTTCATATGCTTCTAGTATGACAAAAATGCGGTTCAGAATTATTGTTAAATTAATCTGTACAGCACTTGCTATTGCTTTATCAAAGTGGACTTCTGCATAGAATGCACCAGTTTCTCATGTTTTCAGCGATTTCCGCATGCAGCTGAATATTTCATAGAGCTGTAAACATCTATTCTTATAAAAACTCATCCATAACTTCTTGTGCTACAAAATGAAACTATTGGCTATATTTGTATCTGTAAACCTAAGTTATTGAAATATATCTATTATCTGATATTTAATTCGAAATTAAGATACTTAAACGATGCGGATTTTTCTTTCTATGTTTTACTCTTCAATGAATAATATATTTAATAATTATGCTGCTAAATTTTTTAAAAAAGCATCAATAAAGAAGCACACTAACATCGAGGTGCAGGCATTATTCTGCATGTTGCATTAAGATTCCTACCTTCTATCCATTTTAAAAAAACATCACTGATAAAGAGCTATTTTTTAAAAGCGAATCGCTTAAGAGAGGCGCTCATAAGGTCAGAATATTAATGCGGAACCTGAGAAGGATAAATATACAAAAAATTCTTTTTTAATAATGACTTAGAACGTAAAATAATAAGATAATAAAATAAATGTAAATACTATTTGAGAATTTAAATACCCAAAATAAGAGGATATGCTCATCAGTATATAGATATAAAATTACAAGTTTGCGATGATGATTTGGATTGGTTGTTCTGTCAGATGCAGGAAATTTGCTAAAAATAATTAAAATTATAAGTCTGATAAATAAAAAAATAATTAAAACATTGAAAACAATTTTTGGAAATAGCCTTTCCTTTCTGTTCATACAATACTTGCTAAATTGGGTCCTCAGGTGTCAAAGCTGTATTATTGTTTAAATTTATTCACATACAAAATTAAAGAAACGAAGCAAGAAATGTGAAAGAGAAAATTATGTTAAAAGAGTAAAAGTTTGACAATAAGAATATAAAATTAGACCATGATATCAAAAAAATAAACAGAGCAAGAAACAAAAAGATGGTTTTATTCTATATTAAATGAAACCAGTGATAATGAAATAAAGGTTGAAAATGACAGGAGTTCAAATACCAGGACTTCTAAAGCGCTACTTTTATTGTTCGAGGGAATATAGAATTCTCCAGGGAACTTTAGCTGTCGGAAAAGCAGAGTGAAGGTACAAATAGAAATGCGAATACAGATATTTTCTCTTTATATCTTTAGTGTAGAAGAAATTGTGCTTCTTTTTTCATTGATGGTTGTTTCGAATCTTACAATATGTTGCGAATTCTGTCATATAAGGGGAAAATTTTTAATGAAATATGTAAAAATTTAACCCTTTACAGTCCGAAAAATAATAAGATGCAAAATTATTCACCTAATACAAAGATTCGTTTATTGCTATGAAAAATAAATATTTATAATTCTTTTAAGTCGAATTTCTTTAAAAAATTAATCACATCTTTTAACCATTATGTAGGCGTTTTAACCATTAAATTTGAAAAAATAAATAAATAAAACGTCAAAACAATGCACTATCTTGAATGCCGAGTCACAATCTACATTGGACTGCAAAGGGTTAATATGCTATTTGAAGGCATTTGTATAGGGAAATAGTATGAGGAAAATTAAAAATTTATATTATAGGTTATTGTATAATTAAAATATCTTTATATGTAAACAGTTTCAGAAGGGATGAGAAATGCTCTTTTTTTTCTTTTCATACGGGTTCCAGGAATATTGCAAGCAACTTGAAATATTTAGATGCCCTCATTTAACATGAATTTATTAATTTTGTGTTTCATTATTAAGAACTAATCCAGACACTACCGTAAATAATTTGAGTAGTAAGATTATTAATCGGGTAGTTATTTGTAGTGAGAAGAATCTCTAAATACTCATTAATACAATGATTACTAGAGATTATTCTACTAGATAATAAAATATAGCTAAACATAATGAAAATTTCAATAAGTATTTATTGGGTACATGATTTATTTTTGCTCTTAACAATAGGTAAAAATGTTAACAGGTCAATATTTGATTATCACTACGCTAAATACCTTAGTAAGATTATTTTTCTGAAATATCTGAAAATAAAGCTGAAGTCGAATGCACTATATTTTTAAACGGGTAATTATACCTGCCATTCCTAATCCTCTATCAAGGACAGTCGATCTGATATGATCGACACATGTGTTTCATGTTCATTTTCAGTTCTAAGATAGCGATGAATAGTTTTTTTTTACCAGATGCTTGGAGCCATCCATGCTGTTAACTTCCTTCTTTCCGAAAGCGGTTAAAGCCACATCGATCTGACAGGCACAGTGTGTCCGATTTTGTCACACTTAAGAAGGTATGTACAAAAATTAGTGAATACTTTTAGAATAACAAAATGAAAATTGATGTGGTTTAATGTTATTAATTACTATAGTTTTACTCTTAACTCCTAAAAGGAATATTGCTCCCAAGGGGGTATTAAAGAAATATCCGTTCAGTTCTTGGAATATCGTAAACATTTTGAAATGCTGGCAATGACAACAAAGCATTCAACTACAAATCGAATTGACAATTGTAACTGGAAATAAAATTCTGGTTAGGCTAGAGACTGTGAAGAATGGAATTTTAAATTGTTAGTGGTATCAGAAATCAAAACTGTTTGTTTTAATTCAAAAATGGTTAAATCAGTGTACTGTTAAAAAAACGCTAAACTTTATTTTATTTTTATTGTCTGATATATATTTAAGAAAAGTAATTATTTGGAAACACAAGCGCTACGCAAATCCGCCAGAAAGCACGCGGAAAAACTTGATTGACCGAACCACCACAACGGTAACACTATTTTGAACAGTTGTTGAATCTTAAAGCTCATCCCCAGAAGAAAGCAGGTTCAGCCATCCATGCGAGGATCCAAGCCTCCCACATTTTCGTGTACCCACAAGGGTGTTGAGAACTAATCATCATGCCGGAAGCATCTTATTTTCAATTACGAGGTGTTCTTTTGTGATTAATTACTAGGAATTGAAGGAATTTAAAATTTTTTTTATAAAAGTAATTGCTAATTTTGAATGAGTGCATCACTGTAGTTGAAATTGTTTATTCACCCTACAAATTATAAGATCAAGAATAGTGATAAATTTGGAGCATCGGGTAATTTTGAGATTTAATAAATTAATATACAAATAAGTACATTCGAGTCCAGTAATAGTTAATTAATTTATAAATAATTGCTTTTTGAATCATTTGTTAGACATAGTATGGGAGAAAAAATCGGCAAGTTTGTTGAATCAAAGATTTATAAACATTTCTTTAGAAGGATGCAGACATTTCAGACGGATTTGGGGTAAAAATAGCTAAATATAGGAAGTTTTTGCTAAGGGTATTAAGATTATTTATTTATTAAGATTTTCGCTAGAGTTATTAGATGAGGAATTGAAATTTTGTAAACTGAGCAAAATAGTCAAGAAATATTCTAATTAAAAAAAATCTGTTTTGTGATACTAGAAAGAAGCTGATACTATAAATTATTAACTTTGAAGAGAATTAATACAGACGATATGTCAAAAGTGAAAAGGATTTTTCAAAAAGACGCGTCTATTTATTCTGTAACAGTATTAGATAATACTGGGATATTATGAATTAGATCAATATTGCATTTTATGAGGCAAGAAAGGGAAAGAAATTAACAATAAATAGGATAAATAGATTTAAAAAATAAGTAGTTTTGAAGTCAGGAGTGTTGGACACAGATAGAAGAAACTTCAGAGAATTAGCATTTATCACCAGTGTACAGTTGAAAAATTATTTACGCTGTACAGAGAGGAAGTCATTTAGAAACGGAAGGGTAAAAAAATTAAGAATAAATTAGTGTTAATTAACCTACTTTGCTTGTAGTGCTTAGAAATAAGATATTCTTGAAATGAAAACGACGCTCAAAGAGGGAAAGAAAGCAACTTAAAGATTTTGCTTGTACATATTACGACGATATTAAAATAGGTTCGAAAATCTAGCTTTCTATAGAATTCTATAGAAAAGAAAATTGATATAAATTTTAATTAAAATTCTTAGCAGTGTTGATTTGAGTTCTATCGCATTAAAGAAGCAAATAGATTTAGTTCTGGAACAATTTTTTTTTGAAAAAACATGAATTCTTTCTTGTTCTGAGATTTAACAAATACTGACATCACAATGTATTCAAAACATACTTTTTTCTCCTCCATTTTTTGCTGAAAGATATCACGAAAATATTATTTATATATTTTAAAGAACTAATAAATGACTAGGAAAAATTTTAAAAATTGTGATTTGTATATATGTCGTAAAAATCATTAGAATTTGTAATTTATATGTATGTCGTAATTGATATTATTTTAAGTCTCAATTTGATATTATGACATTTTCATACTCTTGGTGATCTACATTTCTATCTACCAAGAAGTAACACCACATTTTAAATATGCTTTAGTTCGTTAGTAAGTATTTTTAAACGATATAGTTTAAACCGCTGTATATTTTTTTTGAAATGTACAGCCTGAAAAATAATAAAAATAATAGTTTAAAATGAAATAAGAAATTTAAATGAATTTTGGGAAAAAAATAAAGGAACTTAAGCCTATTCAAATACAAGAATGAAAATTTTTGGATTATAAAACCACACTGATTCCTATAAAACATGCAAATGTTTCCTAGACGAATTTTAATAGCATTATCTTGTTTAAGTTAAATAAATTACATTTTGCATGTAACCAGTATAAAGGATTTCTTACTTTTAAATAAATTTTATCCCCAAAAGATGCTTTCAACATTTTATCTTCAGAGCATTTATACAACAAAGTTTCAAGATTATTTTACTGCTTACCTTTACTATTAAATCTAAAGGGTAATCCCTTTAAACATTATTCTTGGGGATTGATTCTAGGAAAACCATTATTTCAAGTTAAAACTGATTTCGAAAAGATAAAGTGGTATAAAACATTGAAACCTCTATTTGTCCTTTTGTATTTCAATTCCAAAGTTTATCTTCAATAATGATTATATTGTAATGCTTTTGTAGTTTTGAAATATTTCTGAAAAGTGTTCAGAATTATAAATAATTATTTTTAATATATTTTTCAATTACAGATTAAAATAGAAAAAGTGTTAAGTAAATATGTTAAAGAAAATATTTAAATTATTTTGTGTTCTAATTTATTAATGACATATGTATACAATTTTTTATATAAAAAACAAATTATATTTTTAAAAATAATTGTATCAGTTTGTAAAATTCTTTATTAAGAATAAGTACAAAGAATAATACGTAAGGAAAAGGTAACAACTTGCTAAAGTGCAAAGATATTTGAATAATAAATTCTTTCGCAAACAAAGTATCTCATATTGGTCATTAAATGATAAAAACATCTAAGGGGATAAATAAAAATTCATTCTCTGCCATTTTTTTGCACTTGATTGACATTTTGAGGATTGATAAATAATTTTGGAAGAATTCAAAAATCATATATCAGTTCATATATTTTCAGACTAATAATGTCTGTTTGGAATACTAATTTCATATTTTTTAAAAAAAATTATTATCTAAGCATGCAGAAATATAAAAAATATGAAGGAAAAAAATTAGTAATTTAAATATAATTTTTCAGTTTTTTTTCAGAATAATAAATAATTAGGCTTCTATTTTTTTTTTTCGAAATTATACGCATAAATGCTATGCCGGAGAAAGTTCAGTTTTTCATATATTTAAAACAAGAGTATAAATTATTCATTTCTAATAGATAGAAATTCTCATTTTCCAAATTAAATTAAATCTATTAAATACATTTCAAAAATCTGAATCATAGTAATTTATATAGAAATAAAATTTTCCAAATCGGGCACAGAATAAGTATTTCTTATCATCAGTCCTTGAAAATTTGTTGCCAAAATTCTTGATTCAAATTGGTTGAAAATTTATTAATTTAGAGTAATAATTCTTGAAAGATAAGAATAACTTTAAACTTAATGATAATAAAATAACAATTATTTGAAAGTAATAATTAAAAGCGATTTTTATGATCCGTTAACTATTGATGTAAGAAATTGAAGAATAAAAAGTGTAGTGCCTATACTGTCAGATCTACTCCCCTCAAAAATTTAGTTTGATGAAAGTGTTTTCAGCAAGCAGAGTTGTACATTAATCTATATTTGGTAATAATGAAAATCTATCCCACTGGTTAGTACATAAATCGTATTACAATAATACATTTATCAACCCTTTTTCTCTCAGAAAAACCAAGTGGTAGGACTTTTTTTATTGCTTAGAAACGCGCGCGCGCTCACACACACACACTAATGATAATAAATAATTGATTAATAAATTAATTGCTATTTCCCTAAAATGAATAAATTATTCTCTTTTTTCTGTTCTTCTACATATACATACCATGTATGCTTCACGTCATGTTTTTATTCTACACCTTCTGTATGTTTGTTATAAATCAGAATTTTAAAAAAAATATAAAAAAATGTCAAAATGATGCACCAATTTGAATGGTACCTGAGGGAAGCCATCCAATTTCAAAGGGTTAAAATTTGCATGCTAGAGATATAAAAAGGTCAAAGATACAAAGAACGGAAATTTAGAATTCTACGTGGAGCTAATTGCTAAGTTTCAGTTTCAGGAGAATCAGGGATTTTAAAATTGATAATATTACATTTGCACGAGGATTTGACTGAAATAAAAAGTCTTACATCTCATGTTGCTAGAGAAACTAATATTGTTTACGTTTGTATCCTGAGTATCTGACTACCGTTAAAAATTGATATATTCCTCGTATTACTATTTGAACAAATTCAGAACAGAATTTAAAAAAAAATTGAAAGTTCAATTTAATGTATGTTAATATGATCATAAAATAAATAAATATATTAAATAAGATATTAATACTTACCATCTTAAGAATGAATAAATTTCAATCGAGGAAATTAAATAAAACATTTTCTGTGACATGCAACAAACTATAAATCAAATGACTCGTTCAGAAGCTCCCAATGATGCTGAGGGACAAAAATAATATATATTTTTCTCTAAATACACACACCGATATGATTTTTAGAGAATTAAACTAATAATAGAAGAATCCTACTTGTATATATTTTGTTCATAAGTTTCCCGGTAAAATGCTGTGTATTTTATTGGCTAGTAGAATGTGGATGAGTTTAGCAGAAAGAGTTGTATTATTACACTAGATATAACATTTCTTCGAAAATCGAAAATGTTCCATTTCCACTTTAATATCTATGTTAATAGCAAATTTTATAATTGTAATTTACAATTATATATTTGTTATTATTTGAATAGAAAGATGCATGTTGATGTTTCGCTTATAGAAATTCCAATAAGCCTTTATTTTAAACAATTTATTTATGACCATATATAACTAGAGAAATATATTTTCTTATGAACATATAGGTTGTGCAGTAAAGAATTCGTTCTTCAGCTATTGTTTAAACTCAGAAAGATTGAATATTATCTGTCGATATTTTCTTCAGTGGAAGGACTTTTTTCTTTCAGATACCCCAATCAGAGGGCAATATATGACATTTGGAATCTTTTGAATGTTATAATGTAATAAATGAATCCTTTTTTTCCAAAATCGAAAAACTTCTTTTAATAGAATTTCGATTTTTTTAAAAAAAATACCCTCTAATCTGTTGAATTTTCTTTTTCAGATTTAAAAAAATTCTTAATTCCTCTAATCACTGATTTCTAGAAAAAAAGAGTAGATTTGTAATTAAGTGCGTTAAGAATTTTTTGTCTAAAGATTTATCAAAAATTTCCAGTGACTGCAATTTATACATAGATTAAATATCATGAATAATTTTAAAATTTATATACTGCCATTTTTTAATCATATTCACCAAATTGTTAATAATTAATTAAGATTTTTTAAAACTTTAAGTACTGTGTCAGATAAATTTAGTTGTGAAGGCTTTAAGTTACAGTTTGACATAAATATTAATAATGCATTGATAAATAATTCCGATAACTCTATTTCAGATATACTTAAAAAAAACTGCCTTTTTGTTTCTTTTAAAGGAACAGTAATCTAAAAAATAAAATAATATCGGATACCTGGTAAAAGACGTTATTTTCGGGTAAATAAAAAAGCAATGCAATTAGATCCGTAAATTATAAAAATTATAGGTATTTCAAAACGATCCTTCATTTCAATATGTATATTTTAAAAAAATACGACATTATTTTGGAAAACTCAATATCAAGCTAATGTTGAGAGCCTTAAATTTACTTTTCTTCCAATAAGATATTTTAAATGCTCAATTTCTCAAACTTCGATTATATTCTTTATAAATTTTTATTCGCCCATCAACCTGAACAACATTACGCTTGATTAGGAAATGCCTGTCAAGTCTTGATATATGTATGATGCATCAATTGACAAATAGGGGAGTATGGCAGTTTCTTCTAAATTGCATAAATTTAAATTTTACCATTTATTTTCTTAATACGATTTTATAAATTGTTGTTGTTTTTATTCATGGCACTTGCCATTGATAAGCCCTGCTGATACATCAGCAGATTTTAAGCCGAAGAAATGTCTCTTGTTTTATAAGAAGCGCCATCTAGGACCAAGAATACAACACGTCACAACCTTTTTTAGGGGTGGACTTCATTCATTTATATTCATTCATTCATTCATCTCAGGTAATAATTTATACCTGGAACATAGAACGATCATCTCTGACCCAGTACCCCCCCCTTAGGTATTATTATTGACATAGAGGCCTTTGCGACCACTACAGATTTAACGAGCGCCACGCTTTCTTCGGCCGATGAGCTTCTAACTCGTAACCTAAGAAGTTCTAGTCCAAAGCTCTATCAACCAGGCTATCCCGGACTATTTTTAAACTATTCCATAAATTTGTCTGAACAGAAACTTGACACTTTGCATGTTTACTGAAGAAGTTAAAAAAATATTTTCCCTAATTGACAATTTAGCATTGTGGATATCGTATAAAAATAAAACATGTTTCCCACAATGGACCTTCACGAAAGACAAAGTGGTGCCTTACGATACCCACAGGTGGAAAAGGAAGGGGTGGGTAGGTGGAGAAGAGAGCTTACACGTGATGCGAATGCGCTAAACATTAAAAACCAAAGAACACATTGGAAGTGAATTGCAAATCAGTTCAACAATTGTTATTAGTTCAGACATATAAGTCCCTTTTAGAGCGAGCTATCTTTTACTTCTATTTTTGTTGAGCCTTGTGAGATTGTGCACTTACTTTTGCACATAAATTATTATTTTTCTACATTTTGTATTACAATTTTATATTTAGATTATAGAGTTAGTCTATTAAGTCACTAATTTTTGATATTTATGGGACATATATCCAATCAGAAATATCTTCTTCGTGATCTGGAAGTACCGCGTTTGAACCCCGGTTAGGGCAAGGTTGTTCTGTGTACTATATATGAGATGTGTGACAGTGCCCCCCCCCTTGTAAGAAAGAAAAAGGGGTTGTGCAAGAGAATGTGATGATTATATAGCTAAGTCGTACTCTTGGCCCTAGTTGGCGCTACTTCAAAACAAGAGCTGACGGCCGCCAGCACACTTATCCACGACGAGTGCCATTACTAACAACAACACATGATTTGAAGTACTGTATTGAAATTTTTCATTCGAAGGAATTCAGCAAACTATAAATGTAATTTTGAAAAGTAACTTTTCACATGGTATTTATTTGTGTAGTAAGTTTGTAGAGTTTTTAAAAGTTCACTATATTTTATAATTCTATAAAAATATCAAGCAATCTATAACCATCTGATCTGCTAAGCTTTGAAATGAGATTTGAGAATAAAAACTGCAGGAAGGACATTCTGCATGAAGTTTTAATATGGTGTGCGAAGCAAGCTTTCCAATTTATTTTGAAAAAAAAAATATTTCATTTATATATAAATATGATACTGTAAAATTTAACTATTTTCTTTCTATTAATCGCAGACAATCTTCTTTTTTTACTCTTCTTGGCAGTGGCCAGTGATCTTCTTTCTAAGGTCTTCCTGTCCAAAATAAGGCAAATAAAATTTTATTTTAAGATTATTCTATAGTACACGTTGAATATAATATCGAAAGTAAAGGCTCTCTTCCTATTATAGAGGAAATATATGATAATGGAACTACCGTCTTAAGGTCCATCTACATAGTCTAATAAAAGTCTTTCCATATGTCTTTCCATAATTAGATAATGCACTAGTAGAAAAAATAATATATCTAAAATAGGCTGAAAATATTGATTTATGCATGATATATGCCAAAGAAAAATTCCTTGATCAGGTTCCCATCTTTCTTTTCTTCCAACTTCTTGGAATTCTGAGGACTTGGGTATTTAACTGAACCTTTGGTTTTAATTCATTTATTAATTATTATTTAAAGTTTTTTTCTGAATTATTTAGGATTTTTACATCCTTCAACGAATTGATTAAAAAATTCTAAATAAAATGTATCTTCCAAATTATTGTGAATTTGCTTGAAGTAATAGGTTATGTTATTTCTCTGCTTACTACATATTAAATTTTAAAACTGATAAATAAGTTATAAGTTCCGAATCACAAAGATTAAGCTTTGAAAACAGAATATCTTATCCTTCTGCTTATTGTTCTATTAATACTTAAGTAATAATTATATTTACCTGTTAAAGTAATATTTAAGAAAGTTATATCATTTTGTACGTAATAGTTTTATTCATTAGTTAATATTTAATGGAAACATAACTATTGCTATAACAATGACGTTAAGACTTCTTGAGAAGTGCTTTCATTTTTATACACAAAAAATATAATAATTAAATGTTATCAAAAGATAAAAAATATTCTAAATATATTCATTTCCATTATGTTGATTGGAAAAGTTGCTAACATCTTCCTTGGAAAATTATCATAAACTTTTTAATCAGATATAACAAGTTGTAATATTTGTTTACAAAACAACTCTTTTTGCATTGTTCAACAACAATTCCCCAAAATTCCTGAAACGACATAAATCTCAATAATATTTCATGCATTAATCATAAGTTTGTATTTTTAAGTTTTTAAATAAAATTCCTGGACTCTTTTCTTCAAAGATAAAGATCTGCTGGGAACGGAGAGGTCTCCTTATCATTCTTAGCTACATTCTGAATTGGAAAAATAAGGTGTGCTTGTTGGAACAAATTTTAAATAAATATGCCCCAAACGGATTTTTAAAGGATATATTGCTTTATTTCTACATGATTTATACTAACTAAATATTTTATTTACAACATTACATTAATCAATGTATGCAATAAAATTTTATGTAAAACAAGTAAATTTCAATTTTTAAGCTACACCTTTATGCATAACAAGGAAAAAAAATTATGTTGTTGCTGTTTTCATTTGCTTTGAACAAGCTACCTGAGGTATTCAGCAATTTAAGCCTGATCAGCGCCTCTTGTATTTGCAGCGCCAACTAGGTCCAAGAGTACCACTTTTGCTTCTCACTAACTGCATTCATTTGTCTAGCCCCTTTTTGCAGCAGGACACATTCACACACCTTACAGATAGAATACTGAAGAAAAAGCATTCTCGAACAGGAACTCGAAAATGGCCAGATCTCAAGAGAGACGCGCTACTCTTATGCCAGGACGCCGGTTTTTCATATTCGGATCATGGTATTTAGATATAAACAAAAACTACTTTTGATTATTTTTGTTCAATACCCTACGTCAGTTTGGCGATTCAGTCATTCAATTATTAGAAACAATTTAAAAATTAAATAAAAAATTATTATTTCAGTATAAATCTGATTATAACATCACTGATAATACTGACATCTCAAATGCCCAAACATTTTCCCTCTTTCTGTTACAAAATAGCATAACATATTTTCACTTATTCACGCATTAGATTTGATATGAGCATTTATAATGATTAAATTATTCCCCTTACTTTTTGATCCAGCTACCTTTTAAAAGACCTCACTTATTAAAATTACAAGGAATAAAATTGGAAAATGGCATAGCTATGCTGAATGAATTATTTAGTAGTCTATTGAATGCTTGAATTCATATTCAAGAAAGTGATAGTAAAATGTTCAGTACATAAAAATGTGCTTAAGCTAATACAGTGATGAAATAAAGTATCTATGTAAATATTTATATATAGTATCTGAGCAATATAATTAGCAAAAAAGGAATAATTTAATTAGAACTAATCTGAACAATCTAATTATAACTAATTTGAACAATCTAATTAGAACTAATCTGAACAATCTAATCAATGAAATAATATTATAAATAATATTTAATAAGTATTATTGTTAAACAATATTAACAGAGATTAAAATTTAAATTCTTGTTCCAATGTTCTTGTTTCATATTAAGCTCCAATATTGACCAATATTTTCCCTCTGAATATTCTCAAATTCAATATATTTGACAGCATAAGAAAATTATATATATACCGGGTGGCCAGAAATAAAACCCCCCTACTCTGACCTCCCTGGATGTCGAACTACTCAGTGTAAAGGCTTGAAAATTTGTGGACATACTATTCAAAAAATGGGGAAACGGATTTCACGAAAAAAAAATTTAGTTCCAGAAATCACCGATAGGTGGCGCTGTACCACTGGACGTATGCTGAAAAGTCACAAAAACACGTTTTAAACACATTTTATTTGAAAGTACCAAGCATACATGAAACAAGGACGTTATCGATGCAGGGAATGCTGCTCAATATGGTTCCCTTCCTGAAGATGTAAAATGTGAAGTCTGTGGACAGCTTGTTCAACTGCGGATCGTAACTGGTCATCTGAGATGCTTCTCACATGCAGACTGATACTCTCTTTCAAATCTGCCAAGGTTATCAGACGTTCTCGATAAACAAGGTTTTTTAAGTGTCCCCAAAGCCAAAAATCACACGGATTAAGATCCGGTGAACGAGATGGCCAAGTTGTCGGAAACGCGCGACTGATTATTCTGTCAGTGGTGAAATGTTGGCGAAGAAACTGTTGCACAGGGAGTCCAATGTGTGGAGGTGCTCCATCTTGCATAAAAGTAATGGTGTCAAGGCATTGGCGCTGCTGCAAATGGGGTACAACAAATGTTTCGAGCATCCTTTTGTACCTGTTGGCCGTCACGGTACATGTCTCAAGGCCATTGGAAGTAACCTCTTCGAAAAAGAACGGTCCAAGGATGAATGTGGCTGTGAATCCACACCAGACTGTAACTTTCGGTGAGTGGAGTGGAATCTCTTGGAAGGTACGGGGGTTTGTCGTGTCCCATATGCGACAGTTATGGGTGTTCACTGTTCCACTGAGGTGGAAATGGGCCTCATCGCTCCACAGAATCTGCCACGGCCACGATGCATCCACTTCAACTCTATCAAGAAATGTCAATGCAAAGGTCAGTCGCATCTCCCTGTCTGTGGCCAGCAATTGTTGATTAGGGCGGATTTTGTACGGGAAACAATGCACCATTTTTCTGAGTACGTTCCACACTGTGCTATAGGGAACACCCAAGTGTCGTGACACTGCACGTGCACTACTGCAGCCTAAAACATTATCCATTGACTGTTCAACAATACCGGTGGCAACATCTTCAACGACATCTGAACGAACCGGTTTGCGTCCTCGACCAGGCTGAACTCCAAGATGTCCAGTTTCCTCGAATCGAGCGATCCTTCTCCTGAGAGCTTGTGGAAGCAATGGTCCCTTACGCAAATCCTTAAGTCGGCGAAACTCTCGAAGTGCTGCTGGAGCATTTCCTTTATTCTCGTAAAACAACTTCACAAGCAAAGCGCGTTCTGGCAGCGTGACAGCCATCACTAATAAGAATGACATTCCCCACCTTTTAACATGGCTTCTAACCATGCTTTATGCAAATTTTTCTGGTTACAGTATGAAATTGCAGTTACAACGGGAGTTCTAGCTTCTTTACTATTTTTATTTTCCATAAGGGGCAGAAAAATTAAAAAGGAAGCATGGAAGCATTCCATTCCGCATAAACATTTAAATTTTTATTATTATTTGTGTCTTTTGATCATAGTTCCAGTTGTGCAGCGCCACCTATCGTTGATTTCAGGAACTAATTTTTTTTTTCGTGAAATCCGTTTCCCCATATTTTGAATAGTATGTGTACAAAATTTTGAGCCTTTACACTGAGTAGTTCGATATCCATGGAGGTCAGAGTAGGGGTGTTTTATTTCTGGCAACTTTGTATATATATATATATATATATATATATATATATATATATATATATATAATACTTTGATTATTTATATTTCTCTTGAATTTTATAATTATAGTTTTAATTGGTCTAATAATTTCTTTAACATTCCATTGTTAACTTGACTTAATATTTGAACATTCGGTATTTAACATTTTGACCCTGCTCCCCCCCGCCCCTATAGACATATTCTGATGTTAGGAATAGAGCATATTTTAAGTTATTCTGGTCAACATTATATTCGTAATCACATATATACTTTCACATTCAATAAATAATCCGTAAAATTTAAACTTTTATGCAATTATGTGTTAAAAAATGTGATTTGAATTCAAACAAGACTTATTTCAAAATAATTGTTTTGAGATATGAAGCATGGTATATGAAAAAATAATTTTCTTGAACAGGAGATAATTTTTTCCCATAAGTTTTAATCTCCACCGCTTTAGTTAAAGAAACATTAAATCTCAGCATTAAAAAGAAAGGAAACGAAATTATCTGCTAAAAGTAGTAATTGAAAAAAATTCTTAATATTTTGAAAAGAACATTTTTTTACTATATTACATAAAAAGTAAAATTAGGGTGTAAAGTTTATTCTAAAGCACGTTTTTTTTTTTACTAATTTTTCTTCGTTAGCTTGAAAATATAACATTAATTTATTTTAAGTTAAAGGAATTGGAAGAGACGATCTAGAAGCTTCAATTTGTTTCGGTCTTGAGATGCATCTCAACAAGCAATTTCTTCGAAATTATATGAAGGAAAAAATATATATAATTAGAATAAATGCGACAATTTAAAATTTTAAGCCACTAATGACATATATTATCACTTTCTTACTCATCAAAACCACAATATTATTCATTACTTTTCACTGAATATGTTATTTATGCAGAGAACGTAATTTAATACGATCTTAAAGTTCATGAAATCCCAAGGCAGATGATGATGATGAATATTAAAAGGCATATTTAAGAAAATGAATGTCTCGGCTCCTTTGCAATTTCGAATTGAAATGATAAAGCACTGAGGCGTTTGGAGAAATGATTTGGGAAATATTTTCTTAATGAAATGACAGATTAATATTAAAGTAAATAGAAAATTTCATAATTTGGTATATGAATCTGAAGGGAAGTGTTTTTCTCTTACATGACTAAATAAAAAATAAAATAAGTATTCAAAATGTTAAAACATTATCAATTTATAGTTTTCCTTTAATTTATATTAATATAATACAATAAATCATAATTATAATTGTCGATCTTTTATCAGGAATGTCGCTGCATTTATTAAATTTTGTTTTTTTAATGTACATCTATGTTAAGAAAACATTATATAATTGTATTTTTGCTATTAAATAAAAAGTAAAACCTTAATTATTTCATATATTTTATAAATTATTTCTTATTTCATGGTTTATTACGAATAAGAAATAAATTTGAATAAAATGTTCATCCTATTTATTAATAAATTCTGCCATCGGACCACTTGACTGAACAAAATTTCAAGATTATCAGTTATGATACGACTGGATAGTAAATTCATATAAAGCTTCTACATAACCATAAAACAATTAATTTAATTATTTTTTTAATTATTGAATATAGCTTTGTTTTATTTCATTTCTTTCTTTCTATCTAGTACTTAATTAATAAATTCTCATTTTAAGTATTGTCGAATCTTTGTGTAAATTTTTCTCAAATTTATTACAGTAGAAATCAATAGTATAAAATTTAATTTTAGTTTAATTAATGAAATTCAGTTTAATACAAAATTTGAACCGGTGTCATTTAAATGTTTTAACGCATTGGAAAGTCAATGGAATATCAGGTTCAAAATTGCATGCACAACAGAAATCATAACGCATGTTAAAGTGTCTGCAACAAAAGTGTAGAAAAATATTATTACTTTTAGAAAAACAAATACTTTTTTTTATCTATGTTTTCATTGCCCTATATTTGCTTATGACAGTCATCAGGTAAATGAGAAAGAATATATATATATATATCTTAATTTTTAAAATTAATTTTTATGAAAATATTTTTTTACATTTATCATGCATGTTGAAAATAACAGAGAAAAATGCTTTATTGAATATATTTATTTATCCATGATTGCTCAGTGAATTTTTTTATAACAATATTAATTGGCTGCGAACTGACTCAAGCTACAAGATGAATTGATAACGGAACAGAACAATTATTGTTTATGAGAAGACTTAAGAAATTATCTTTTCTAAAAATACCTTTCTTAATTATATTTGCCAATGTATGAAATTTCAAAAAAAAAATGAAATGCCAAAATATACTTATGGTTATTTATTATTATGTAAATTTAATATTATCCAAAATTTCGTGTGGCAGTCAATATAAAATAAATACATTAAAATCCACTATTTTATGAAACCGAATTCATCATAAAATGTAAGTTGAAACTTCGATTCAAAATAAAACGAATTCTTCCAAGAATTGCGAGTGCGAAACTACTTATTTTGACGTAAGTGTCATTACAGAAGCTGCAAAACTGTCCAGCTCTAGATCGGAAGAGACACAATAATGACATTACGGATCAGTAATATCCAGACAGATGCATAACATTCCCCGAATATTAGGCCATCGCAACAGTTTATTAAATTGCAAATGCGTCCAATGGATCCCGACAAGATTTCATCTGTCTGTAATCAAATCCACGGCTGGCCAACGCCGAAGTGGCCGTGGACTATCGAAGTTGCATGTATGACAATCATTATTTAGGTTGCCACAACGCATAATATCGCCTAATATCTCTCGCCTGCATTCTCTGGGCGCTCTGATTGGACAGTCACCAACGTCCTAATGATGGGGCTCAAACAGGAGATCATTACCACTACAATAATTAAGCATGGCTTCTTAACTACCCATTATGAACTATTGCACCCGTTAATGATGTTGCTCTTCCTAAAGCGCTCTCAGCCCGCTTCTGTTTACTGGTCTTGGAATGGCCGGGGAATTAAAGGGCTTTGTTTTTTCTTTTGTTTGCAGAATTTGATTCAGTGTGTGTACATCGTGAGTAGGCAAAGATAATTTCTGTCACAGATAATGTAGAAAATGTGCCATTTAGATAATTTCAAAAGGGAAATCCACTTGCGGTTAATATTTGGAGAGTTTAATTCCGGATGACTGTGCGGTTTGTAACAGTGTCTGTTCTATCAAACATCCATAAGAGAAATTAAATTTATTGATTGATTTCTTTTATGTTATAGAACGTAAACACTTGCCAATAATAAGCAAACCAGAGGATTTTGCTTAGATTTGTTGGCATTGCCATTAATATTTCTTTATTTTGAATTTTATTATATTTCATTGGGTAATCTATTAATTGTAATTCATTTCTATAAAATTATAATTCATTTCTTTAATTATAAAAATTATTTTAAAAAATATTCATTATTCTAGTAAATGAGAGATCAATAACAATCGTTAATAAGTTAAAGAATTATTATCAGTTGAATTCAATATTACCGTATCGGATCCTTTATAAGAGAGCATACATTAAACATATTATTTTTTTTAAATATCTCTCTACTTTATTTCATTATGTAAGTTTATTGTGTTTATTATAAAAGCACTCAATGTTCTGATTAAATATTTTCAATTCCAAATTAATTAAAAGATGCTATATTTTTCTCCAAAATTACAATTTAGAATAAAGAGTTATTTTATCATTTATTAAATAGTAATATAATAAAAATACGTTTTTAAAACTAGCTTTTTAAAAACTTCGAGCTGTTATAAATAGCTTGTATTCATTGATTTTAAAAAATCGAGCTTTAATCGAAAGAAATTATTTATAACTTTATGTCAATAAAATATATTTTCTCATAAAAGCTTATTTTAATAATATGGCCAGGGCAAAGATAAAAGATAAATTGGTCAAAAATACAATACTTTTGACTGCTATGCAAGGTTTGTAAGAAATCGTTAAAATTGGAAGTGATAGATTTTTAAAGCATATAATGCAAAAGTAAGCTGTTATAAGAAGACTGTTCACAACAGAATTTCGAACTTCTATTTGAAATCAATAATAAAATTCATAATGAAAATCGGTTTAAGCTATAGCATTCTCCTTATCAGTCAAATCATTGTGGTTTAGGTATAATCAGTTTGTAGATGAATTACTGTCTGACAAAATAAAAAAAAGTATTAAAAAATTATAAATCTAAGGTATCCTCTTGCAAATTCATATCTGTATTCAATTTTGTTGCAGTAAAAACTTCATTTTATTCAAGAATCTGTCTTTGGCAACTGTTAAAGACTCATTTGCACTACCGGTTTTGGGATGGCAAACAAAAGATTTGAACCTTTAATGGCCTTTTTAAAAACATTTGCTTTAAATATCGTATAATAACTTTTCCTAGATTATTATTTTATCTCTTAAACAGAATTTTGGTTTGATCTCCGTTCTGCAATGCCCGCAGGTGGAGTGGGATTTTTGAAATGAAGACTTATCTGTACACCACATATGAGGATATCTACATAAGTAGGTCGTCTTTCTTTTGAATTAATTGTAAACAAATGATTTTAAATGTTTGACATAATACAGAAGAATCTCTACTAAATTTTTTCATGAAAATTCACAGATTGTAGATAAGAAATTTTTCTGAATAATTGAGTATGTTGTTTTAGAAATTGATTTTTTTGTCTGTTTCGTTATGGTATATCAATCTGCTCATGATAAATGCATGATTCCTGATTTTTTTTATCTACCCTCAGTAAATTAATGCAAACAATTGATTTCAAAAATGAAAAAGGTAAAATGCGCATAAGAGTAATTTTAGTATTTCGGAAATCAAAACTGAATTGTATTAATTAATTTACATATTTCATTGAGTGACGTCATGTAACTTAAATTGTTTGCTTACTTAGAAGAATGTCTACAGATTTTTTAAAAATTTCCTAGAATTATAATAAATTCGTAGAACAACTGAATAAAGAATATTTATATAATAACAAAAGAAGTTACATATATGACATCATTGAATAATACTTTAATGTTCCATGTGCAAATATGAAATATATGAATGTTTAACCTTGTCTATCATGATATTCTGCAGATATATATAAAAACCTTCTGAAAGCTTTTACATGTGGTAAAATCTATGCATTGATATGACTCTTATACTAGCAGTGTAACATATTCTATAATATAAACAAAAGCATTGAAATAAAGAAGATAAGTTACATTCGAACAACCAGACTTAATGACGTAAATATCTGGATTATATATAAAAACCATCATGAAGAATATATATGACTGATTACCAACAGTTTCAGTAGAAGTAATTTTGAATCATGTTTTCTCACTTCCATAAGCATAATGAAAATATATGGATAAAAAAAGGAAATCGAAAAATAATTGCAGACATTTTAGGTAAAAATAATTTTATTTTACGTAAAACTTACGGAGAAAAATTTATCTTTTATTCAAAAAAATTATTATTAGCATATAATTAAAAGATTTTGGCACTAGGAGCTTTCTTTTAAGAAATATTTACTTTTCCTATGGGAAAAAAACAATTTTTAACTAAATATTAAGCCATTGAAAACACATTTATGTGATTCCTGCAATTTGGAAATATTATAATTATTTGAATCAAACAGTTAAGTTATAATTATTACTATGATGTGAAATGTTAAAAATGAAAGCATGAGGATGTAATGTGAATTTCAGTAATTCGCTCAGCAAAAATATAATAATGAAAATATTGGAAAACAAAATGGAGTTGCAAGAATTTCCACTTAAATGCGCATTTCAATGATTCACACTTAGAGAAGATGAAATAATTTCCTCGCGAAACTAGTTAGGGAATTTCATTTATACAGAAGCCATCGGATTTCAAAAGATGAATAGATCGAAAACATAAACAGAAAACATTTTTATGCGAATTGAAAGCACCTTCTACGGAAAATATTTCCATTTCGTGCATTCTAATGAAAAGATTCTTATGCACCGAATAATAGGCACTGCAGCAGTCAGCATGCGATCTTATTCCGACTGTTCATTTGAACACGTGTAGTGCGGATGACTATCAAATGATCCATTAACGGCGGATGAACACGGTACCTCCATTAGCCGTGGTGAAATCGTTAAATGCATAGACTCCCCCCCCCACCCCTTCAAATGCCCCAAGAAGATGAGGCGAAGTGAAGAAATCGGCCAATTTTCGTGCCGAAAGTAGTAAAGTGCTCTTCAGCGTCTGTTCTCACACATGAAATAAATTAACATATATCCATTCGTTTCGACAAATGGCTTTATTTATTGAAATGGCTTCTTATAGAGCCAAACGAATGCTTAAAGTCGAGCTGGGGAATTCTTCACTAAGAAGTCAAAGCTAACGCCAAAGAAGAATTCTTATTTCTTTCCAAATGTCTCTGGAGGACGACTAATGGACCAAATTAAGCTGAAGGAAGAAGAAGAAGAAATTGTTCGAGTCGTTTTAAAGCAAAAATCTTTTGTGAAATCTTCGAGATCTTTTAAAGAGTTTTCTCTAAGTCTCTTTGGACAGACGTATGAGCCTTTCAAATTTGCTTGCTTCAAAACCATTTCACTTGAAAAGAATGTCACTTTCTAACTTTTTTTTTCTTCTTCCACTTCTGTTCTTCGAATTTCTTGTTCGCATGAAATAATTAAGAATATCTTCCTCTCGCGTCGTTAAAAACTTACAATCTGGAGTAATGTAGTTCATACATTAATGTAACACCCATGCATCTGGTTGAAATTTCCCTTTTTATAGTATGTAAAAAGATTAAAATTGTATTGAATGTCGACGACATTTCATTCGATAGATTTGATTACATTTAATGAAATGGAAATCAAGTCCTTCACTGAGAATATGGAAAAAAGAAAAATAAACAGTCAGTTGAAAATAAATCCTGATAAACATAATATAAAAATAAATAGAAATCTACCATCGAAGTGCTATATATATATATATTATTTCCTCTTTTCCAGCTGACAAACAAAGTTTTCGAGCTTAACCTATTTTGAGAGGAAATAACAGCTATGTAGGCCTCCTGGCATAAAAGTAACTCGTCTTCCTCATGTTCTGAGCGTCCCGGGTTCGAGCCCCTGTTAGAGCATAGTTGTACTTCTTTGTACTATCTGTGAAGTGCGTGACTATGCCTTCCTGTAAAAAAGGGCTGTGCAAGCAAATGAGGTGAGTGTGCAGCTAAATCATAATCTTGATCTTAGTTGGCGCTATTTCAAAATCAAGAAACGTTCATTCGGTTTAAAATTTATGACGAATTTCTATTCATCTTGGTACCATTAGTGACAACATCAACAACAATAAGAGTTATAAAGTCATAGTTCTACATCAACCTTATAAAAACGCATTTGCTATAAAAAGATATATAATAATAAAGCAATACTAGTAAATGCTGCTGAAACTTTTAAAAATGCTTCTACTTTCAAAGAAACATACATAAAGATAATGCGATATTAGTAAAAGCAGTTAAAATAATATATCATATTAAAAGATGCTGATGAATATTGCTAAATATGCTCCTTGCCTAAGAGATTTCGAGCTTCAATTATTTGGTGTCTTCTATTTTCTAAAACACATAACGAAAGCAACATCATATTCTAATATAATACAAATTTTTAACCAAATTCACTTTACTACCAATTATATATATATATATATATATATATATAAATATATATATATATATAATAGAAATTGATATTACTGGATGTGAAATAGCATAAATATTTAAATAATATTATGCACTAATGATCGTTATCCTAATAAATAAAGCGAAAAAAAACATCATTTCATTTAATGGGAATTTAGAAATTTGTATAACTTCATTTAAAAAAATAAAATTTAATTTATTTATACTGATTTCCGCTTTGAAGTAAAACAAGATTACATTCAAAAGTTATCCGTGATTTAGATGATGGGATCTTAATCCGATAACGATTGATGATATATGTGCAGGCAATTTTTTTTAATTAATATACTCACTAGATGGCGGATATTTAATCTAAGGCTCATTTTAACTTTGAACTTTTCGTCTCTCGTACAACTTAGAAATACTTTAAATCTCCTGAAAAACCCCTTAAAATCTCCTTTAAACCTCTCTGAATTTTCCATTTACTTCTGGAGTTTTTTTATACCAAACTTGGAATATTTATAAAAAATTATTTCTGTCATTTGCTTTAATATTTTATAAAAAAATATGTCTAACTTACTTATAATTTCGTTTACTTAATTATTGTTGCATTTCTGAAATACTAACTATCATCTCTTGTCAAATAATAACATCAGCATTTTAAACAGATATTTGTATTTGTATTACGAATATCTGCAATTTTAAGAAATACACATACCTATACGTTTTAACTGTGCACTGTTCCTTTATAATTTTTCATATAAAAGATACATAATTGCAATTAAAATGTCCATATTTGAAATGTGTATGTCTGTGAAAAGGAAATCAATTTACTCTTACACTGATGAGCTTATCAAGATATATTCCAAATCATTGAAATTAGGCAGTAGGGAATAATATATTGGGATGAATGAAATTAGGCAAGTGGTTAGTTTTTGATTAGTTTTCTTTTCAAAGTTAGACTTATTATAAAAATTTGTTGTAAATTTTAGCGTTATCTTGAAATAACTTTATAACAACTTATTCCTCAAAAACAATTTTTATATAACAACGTTTCAAAAACGGGCCATTTTAGTAAGATCACATTTCTACGGGAATTGCATTTTAAATGAATTTTACAAAATTAGTTTTAAAACATTGTAAATTTCGTAGAAGATATATTACCACATAATGTAATACCATTTTCGGAATTTGTGAAATTAAATATTATGAAGACTCAATTCATCTTTATAAATTATAAATGTTATTATTTATTTAATTTTATTCCATCAATCTAAATTTTAAAAATAAAAAAAATATTAAAAGAAAATCTACAATCCATATTTCAATATATCATGTCAGAACATCATTTCTTAAACTTCCAAGCATCACGTGCTCGTGCGAGTAAAATTATATATATATTTTTTCATTTCAATCGATTCATTGGACGGGTCGCTTTAGTATCGCAAACGATCGAAAAAACTGTGTCTCGTATTTAATGTTTAAAGAAATGTCACATTTCTTATTTATATAATCTTATTTCTTATTTATATATCTTATCTTATATATCTTATTTATATAATATAATCTTATTTATATAATATAATTTCTTATTTTATATAATCACGTGGTCAAAATAACATTTTTCTAGGTTTTATCTGCTGTAGTCATTCACTTAATTTTTTAAATCAGAGCTTTTGTAAATACAATGGCAACACGTTATTAAATTTTGATTTAAAAAATTGATTTTTCGAAATGCTCGTGAAAATAACATTTTTATTCTTTCGCATACGGATTTTTTTTTTTTTTTGGCGTTAAAAACCTCATCCCAAAATATCGTGTTCTGGCATGATAATAAATTAACAATAATATTCAACGATATGTTATATAGTAAGAGTCAGACAAAGTAATAAAATTCAGAGCTGAATTTCCGCAAGTACATGAATTGCATTCTTGACACATAGACTTCTCGTTTTGATACAGTAATCGCTTTTCGATCCCACAAACCCTTGAGAATTGCGAAGGTGAAAGTCTCCCAAATGGGGCTATCCAGTTTATTTCTCATTTAAATAGAAAGTACAGATACCTGCAAAACGAGCTATAGTTGAAAATTCAAACATTTTTGCAGACCTTATATATATTTCATAAAAAAAGACATTAAAATCCATCTGTACGTTGTTCGCTTTCTATTACTCAAAAATTACAAAAATAAAATAATGTAATTTTCAAGAAATTTCGACATCTTAATATTTTTGACATCTTATTATTTTTTTGGAATATACTAAAAGTTGGATGGTCTTATATCTGTGAGAATTTGAAGAGAGTGACTCAGAAATGTATGATGATAAAGCAATGGAATTTTGTACACATTCTTGACATCAAATTTATATCTTTTAGTGAGCATTTGTATGATGCCTCACCTGGTATAAATTAGATCCAATATATTGTAATGAAAACACACGGGAGATTTTTTTTAATTTAACCCCTTATTTGCATAATTACTTTCTGAAATTAAATGTCACATAATAAGTAGTGATATACTTGGGCTATGTTACATTTGCATAAGTTTATCATTTACTTTTTGAAAGTGTATTGAATCTTTTCAAAAGGGGAATCAAGCTTTTGATAAAAACTAATCGTGAGAGGGTTCATCCTAATTCTCTTGCAAGTTCTATTAGGTTCCATCTTCAATGTAACTGTGACTGAAAAGAGATAATATATAATTTGTAAGATTTGATTTGTAATAAAACAGAATGCAATTTTAATAAATTCAGATTTAATTAACAATTTTAATTTAGTTACGTTTAAGTTACAATATGAAGCAATTCTAGGATTATTTTGGCAGTGGCTTGATAATCAAGGTGATTATCAAGCCACGTTCCACAATCCACAAGTCACCATAATCCACAAGCAGAGTTGGCATCCTTATCCTAAGACTTCTGCACCTTAATAAAAAAAAGCCAGGCTTGATTTGCCTCAAATCAGATGGGGTACCATACTTCTTCATCAAAGTCAAATTTCAAACCTAGAATTCCCTATGTTATAACTTTAACTTTCCCATGGCTCATTAGATTTTGCTATATACTATGTATGTCCTTTTAAATAAGTGGAATGTCTCTAGAGTAAATCAAGCAACAAGGCAATTTTTTCTCTATATATTTATAAATAGAT
This sequence comes from Argiope argentata, assembly GCA_026289955.1. Taxonomy (NCBI): domain Eukaryota; kingdom Metazoa; phylum Arthropoda; class Arachnida; order Araneae; family Araneidae; genus Argiope; species Argiope argentata. The sequence goes on along the minus strand of JAOUZG010016999.1, from coordinate 1,731,159 downwards.
GACTATTAGAATAATTAAGAATAAATAATCAATTTTAATAAAAATTTCATATTTGTTATTTTTATTAACTTTACCGTAAGAATTCTTGATTTTAAAATTCATGAAAGAAGTTGTATGGCTTTAAGGCCAGTGTTCAGAAAGTCATACAACGGCAATAGAGATGTAACCACCAATTTGTAAGTACAATCGCGAAAATCAAAATAGTATTCTGATTATCTATTTTTCTGACAAAAAACTGATTTATCCGATCCAATTTGATTATTCAATATTAACAGTTTTTATGTTTGAAATGTTAGCATGTAGAATTATTGCACCATTAAAAGAAAAAAAATATTATAGAACAATTTTAAAAAATGCCAGCAAGGAGATTTTATCCTCAACCTGTACTTCTAAAATGAGAAATTTAATTGTTTGTTCACAGGCTGGGAAAGAAAAACAATTATGTGTATCTTAACATTTATGAATTTTTAAAGACTAATTTTTGTTGTCCTAAATCTAAAATAAGACACACACATTAGAAATGTTGAAGCCCTTCTCCTTATCTGCACAGGTGAAGGTGAAAAACAGAATAGGTAAGAGAACGCAGATAGATTTCTCATAAAAGTTATTTTGACATCAACTCTCCCCAATGGTAGCTTTTACTACACTTGGAATTCTTTACCCATATGGGCAATGTTAAACAGTACTAAGGAATGAACATTTTACGAAGGCAGAAATGATCATTCTTTCAACAACAATGGAACCCATTCCTTTAATAGTCTTGAGACTCAGTTTCCTACAAAAATAAAGAAATCAAAAATGATTAAAAAAATTTTTTTTTACTGACATCAGATGGAAATTAATTACATTCTTTTTTTGTGATGAAGAAATAACTGAAATCCGTCCTCTTCTCAGGATGAAATAACTTGCAAAAGTTACTAAGAGACTTTCCTTAGAATCCTTTTTCGTCATAAGCATGGCATTATAATCTTTAAACAAAGAAATTCTTGAATTTTGATAATCGCTATTATAATAATGGAAAACAAGCATGGAAGTTGCCCCAATGTTTAAATCGTCTGAGAATTCAACTAAAGAAAAACATTAATCATCAGTCCAAGAGGCTTAAAGGAAAAATAAACCAATAATATTATTGTCCACTACTCTACAATTACTGACAAATGGATTAGACATTTGTTTCACAACAGAAAAAAAAAGAAAAAATAGAATGTCTTAAAAATTAAAAAAAAGAAAGAAACTAAAGGAAGAATAAAAGAATAAAAAAGAAACAAAGCATTTCATTTTTTAAAACATAAAATAAAATACAAATTTATATTCGAATAAAGTATTTTTATTAGTTGGATGATTTTCAAAATTCACTTTTCCACAAGCAATAAATTATTTATTTTTTAATAAATACTTTGTGTTCCAAAAATAAAATAAAATAAATAAAAAAACATTTCCTTCGTTTCTAAATGATCAATTTCACATGGAAAAAATGTTCATGATTTGAACGATTTAGATTAAAAGGAATTTATTGACAATTTTAAAATTTTAGAGCATTTTTTTAGTTTTGAATTACCAGATCAGAAATATTTTTTTATCCTTATTTTTTCCAATTTTCTAACTTTTATCTTATAATGTCTTCATAACATCTTGTTTCAATGTCACTAAAGAAAAGCTATCAACATTCTTTTCAAATATTAACAGAACCTTGTAATACGGTGAACCTCAAAGAGAAATTTGTTGTCCTTCAAAAATCATAATGATAACTATAATTTTCATTTCCTTTGAAATTCCTCTTTAGAAAATACAGATAAGGACATCATCAACTTTTAAGTAAGCTCTCGGAAATTTCTATCTTCAGAGTCTACCTTCGGAAAGACCTAAAATTTGTACAATTAAGATAGAAATATTATCAATCGCCGCCTTATAAATTATTTCCTTTAAATATTGAAATACATTGAATAATGAAGCTGAATATTTTTTAACAATTGTATATTTTATTATCTAATATATTATTTTTTAATTAATTTACAGAAAATATACTGACTGATTTCTCAATTTTAAGAGGCATTTTGCCCCTCATTCCTTTTAGATTTTCTTCTAGATTATCTGTTGATAAATAAATTAGTGAAAGCAAAATTACCCTTTACATATAATTACTTATATAATATCTACTACAGTAGATATTTTCACATTAACAGATATTACTTTATGTTTTTAAATTCATATCAATAGAAAACAAGTGAAGTTATTTAGTAAAAGAATAATTTATGAAATTTCTGATCAATACCCGCATTCTAAATATAAAATTGTACATAGTTTATAATTTCTCACGGTAAATTTTATATGGTTTTATAAAAATATTTCTCGATTTTGTATCCATGTACAAATTTTCCACAAAAGGGTGAAAACAAAAATAAGTTAATAATATATGCACTTAAAATAACCTATTCTAAATGAAATTTAATATAATACAGAATACTATTGTAGAATATTTTTCTCAATCATAAATACATTAACGAAAATACATTTTAAAAGTATTTCGTCAATTTATATACATGATTATCCATGTCATTAAGAGATTAATTCAAAACCTAATCAGCTATATATCATTAGAAAATAATCAAACAGTTTTGCAATCAGGATATCTGATGAATTGAGAGAATAAAATGTAAAAATAACTTTGCAATTTACATTCGATATTTTTATTGATTCTTCCTCAAGAAACAGCTTCTCTAACTGATGCAACCACATTCATATTCAACGTATTCCATTTATTCTTGAAGATTATATTAAAACTAAATTTTTTTAAATGTCCAGAAACGATTTGATTTCTAAATAGGTGTTAAATAAATTCATTGCTAATTATTATCTGGATAGGTTTCTTACCTAAAATAATAGATTAAAATTATTATTTATATAGGCCAAATTATTATTTATATAAGTCTATATTTATAAATGTTTTACTGTCCGAAAATGCCATTTATGAAATTTCTATCAAGCAGTGTACACTACTGTGCAATTATTCAACTTTATAATCAAGAAATAGCAAATGTCTGAAAATTCTTATTATTTTATTTCCTTGAATATTTGTGAGTTAAAAATATTCTAAAACGTTGCTGATAAAATAGATAACTTGGGAGTAACATTTAGTTAAATCTTCATTAGCTAGACTATCTAAATGAAAAAAAATGAAATAACACTTCATATTGTTCACTAATATATTCACTAAATGAAAATATATGAATATCACTTAACCTAAAAAATTAGAATCTTGTGCTTCAATCCTTAATTTTGCTTTATACTGGTAGCATGCGATATGAGAAATTTATTCTCTATTTCGAATCTTAATTTCTGAAATTGTTATTTTAAGATTATACTAATCTTGTTTTGGGGATAAAAAGACAAATTTAAAATAATATTAAAGAACCTTTTTTAATTCCTTACTATACTTAAGTTCCATTTAAAAGCCATTTGAATATGTGATCCGTCTTGTATTTGAGATCGATGCTATACAAAATCGGTCACATTCGTATTTTAAAATCTCCCCCTCTTCAACTTGTACACATCCCCTTTCTCTTATAAGCCTCAAAATCTGAACCGGATTTGAATTTCAGGAAATGCATCCATTTCCACAGAACGCATTTGATACTTGAATGGATGCCCGTGTCACTAGCTCCTCTCCACCTACCGCAATGGTCTTGCAATCCGATTCGTTCGTTCCCCACCCCTCCTGAAACCCATTTTATCTCGTCCCAAGAGCGAAATGAACCATCCTCCCTCTCACACAACCCTTTAACACCTTTCCTCTCCATTGATTCGACCGACTATTAGACAACTAAGTACACGCAGCTGCGATTATTGGCCAAAATAGTTTTCTGTTAAAGCTATTGCCAGGAGGGCTGAGGGGGGGGGGTTGAATATTGATGGCTACTTAGCACTGAGGTTTCGGATATGGATTGGAAAAGGATTGCGACTCTTCCAGTCCATGTCATATGAAACACCATCCCCGCATTAACGGAAACTGCAGAGTGGCCACATTTAGCATAACATACTACTTCAACCAAGTCTTTTTGATCGTTTGTATGTAATCACGTTGTAGCATCTGATTTTGAAAGGAGAAAACAGTGATTTTTATTATTATTATTATTTCACAGTTACAGTTTTGATACTGGAATCCATGATAACTGAAACTGCAAATATAGAGAAAAAATATATCATTAAATAAAGTTAAATAGTTCAGATTCCAGTGTCCTGGCACAGAGATAGGGCATTATCAATAAAATTGAGCGATTTTTTTGCGATCGCAATATGAAATCTTAGCATTCCTTTTGTTAAATCTAGGAATATTCATATTTGCCTTGAAGAACTCGAGATGCCGACGTCCTGGTATAAGTATATCGCATCTTTTTCGTGATCTGGGAGTTCCGGGTTCAAGTCCCGGTTAGGATATTGTTGTTCTTCTGTTTGTTATCTGTGATATGTATGAATGTCCTCATCCCCTGTAAAAAGGGACTGCGCAAACGAATGTGATGAGCGTGTTGATAAGTCGTACTCATGGCCCTACTTTGGCACTACTTTAAAAACAAGAGCTGTAGCATCTGATTATTCGGATGACAAGTGCCATTAGTAATAACAATAACAAAAAGTGCAGATTACGATACTGTTGCAAATATAGGAAACTTAAACAGATATAAGGAAGGCATCTGTCATTCCCCATGATAAATCTACACATTTAAAGGGAAAGTCTGTTTCATTTCCTTTTATTCTGCCCGCATTTCTAAAATATTCATATTCCTTTACTCACCTGTTATTCCATTACTCTCTATAATAACAGTGTTATCATTGATTAAAGAGTAATTAAATATTTTATGATTAAACTATTAAAAGAAAAAATGATTATTAATTATTCTGATAAATTTATTATTTTAAATGACTGCCATGAAAACATTTAAAATGCACAAAATAAGACATAGAAGGTAAAATTAGATTTGTTGATTTTACTTATAAATTTTCATATTATGAATTTTTAAGTAATATTGCTATTTAGATCGTTGTTTCAAGTTTTATAAAAAAAAAGTAATAAAGAAAAAAAATTGATTTTGAATGGTATTTTTGAAAGATATAATGTTCATTAATTTTATCAACATATTAAAACCACAAACATTTGTTCAACAAAGCTGAGAGCATCCCCGAAAACATTATAAAATTCCTTCCCTTTTCGTTAAATTAATTTATTTATTACATCTGGCTCATTCTTTGTTCGTAAGAGACTTCCTTCAAATGAGTAAGAGAAGAGAAAAAATTTCTAAGAATCTTTAAAAGATTTCTGGGTGTATATTTGTTTAGTAAGTATTATCTCCTTTTTTTTACATAACAATCCTTAAAACTAAAGTAACAATCCCTAAAACTAAAGAACTAGATTAGCCAATGTAGTGTTTAAAAGTAGTACGGAATTTTTCTGGTTTTTAAAGTATAGACTTGCTCATTCAAATATTCGGAGGTACCTGAATTGAAAAATCTTGGCTAATGGGATGGTTAAGCAATTCAAGTAATTATTCTACGATAGTATTGTTATATAAAAAATCATCTGCTTAAGCCTTATGTACCTTAAATCCCAATTTTTTCTTTATATTGCCAATTATTTTTTGTTGTTGATTGAATGTATATATAAATACAGATATAAAATATGAAAAATAACACGTTTTTTTACCGTTTTTAGTAATTATTTTAATATATGTAAGTCAACCTATGAATAAGTTAACCTACTGTCAAGTGTTTGAATAAAATAATTAAATGCGATAGCTCTCTATTTAAGAAAAATATAATTTACACAATTCTTAATTTAATACATTTTTACTTTAAAAATTCTATACTTACTTTTAAGTATAATTATTCTAACTTTATTTTAGTTTTTACCTTTTATCGTAGAAACAAAAATAGCTGCACGACTCAGTATAAACACAAATATTGCAATTTTTCCGTAAGAAATATTCTTAAAAATATTATTTATTTATCTTACCTTATAAAAAGCTTCACAGGAATGCTCTTTTATGAATTGACTAAGGGAGTCTCGTTTTATAAAAATAGATTTTGCTTACTTTACATAAAATTTCGTAGCACTGTTTTCTAAAAATAGCTTAGCCTATTCTTTTCCACTTAAGGGGAGGGAAATTCACCCATTTTTCACCCACGTTGTTGTTTTTCTTATGGTTAATATTCTTCCGAACAGGCTTTGTTTCCAAAATGGGTTTTCTCTGAATAATATACAAAATGGATTACTTGTATACCAACATTGATATCAAAAAGATCATTTTTCAACACACGTCCACACTTCAATCCTTTAAAATGAATTAAACTCTTTTTCAAAGTATCCAATTTCTTGGCAACAGCTCGCCAAGAAAAGTAAAATAAATAAGGTCTAATAAAACCCAGAGAATTTTGAGTGATAGGGTAACAAATATATTTAAAATGAGATATTTTTTCTTTGAGAATAAACTTGATATTTGTATAATTTGGAATTATTTCCTGAAATTTTCAACAGAAATTTATGAAATCATTTTCGTATAGGAAAGTGAAACACACACACACACAGTGTGTTGCCGAATTTGGCCTGCAAATTCAGAGAGGTCATAGTAGGTATCAAAGGGATTTTAAAATCACTATACAACATAGGTATAGTTATTTCTAACAATGTTTGTAAGACACCCCAAACAATCTTTTGTAAGAGAAAATTACAAATATATAGAGACCGAAAATAGTTGGAAACTGTAAAATAATAATTAAAAAAAAATAACAATGATGTCTCATGAATTTTCTGTATGAAAGCTCATTCTTGGAGGTTGCACGATGTGTAGCGCAGGAAAAGGTAAACAATATTGGGATACAAAGTGAAATTGAGCAATCCCAGTAATCTAGGATATTGCAACAACAATAATTTATTGCACTCTGAAAAAGTATTTGAGAAGTGCGGAAAGGACAAAATGGCATTGAAATGGAATATTTTAAAGTGAAAAATTACAAACATCACTTGCAGGTATTTTGGCAGAGAATTTCCATAATTGACAATTCCATCATGGAGGGACTATTCCGCATGTCATGATTTGCTTTGAGCAACATTATTCTCACGCTGTTGGGGTGAATTATCCCATTTCCCTGACAGTGCATGTATGAGTGTTTATTTATTTTCCTTATTCGGTTGCATTGTAAACTAGTAAGATTTCTCCCTGAATTATACCAATTGTTTTCAATGGGATTTAGATCTGTAGAACATGCTAACCTTCTGAGGCTGGAAATATATTCACTCTCTAGACATTGCTGTGCAATGATTTTTCGATCGCATGTTGCGTTGTCAATCATTAAAATATATTTTTATTGACAACACATGAAGCATACGGATGTGAAGCAGCAGAGCATCCGCAATGTATTTTTCACTAAGCGTTGTGTTGGATGAAACCACATATAGGAACGTATGACCATTGTGCATGATTCCAGGCCAAACCAGGCCATTACATGTAGAATGTCGATGCCTTTTTTGTATTTTTGTTGTATTAAATGAAGTACTAATTACACGACAAATCGTGCACAATCAGTATGTTAAGATGTCGACATCAGTTAGACGAGGTACTACCTACTCTCATCGAAAAAGATTATGTAAACTCAGTCCTCATCCTTCTAATTTTCATTCCCCTACTATACCATTGTAATTGGAAATAGGTGAGACAAAAATAGGATAAAATGATGAGTGCATAGCCCTCCTATACTTCCACTAGTAAGAATGTTTCAACTTCAACCAACAGTTTTGGGGTTAACGCGCTTATTAGTAGAATCAAGAAACTGATTTGTTACTTTATATCTTTTATCAACGCCATAATATGACAAATAAGTTCGGACGAGCAACACGTCTTATTCTGTTATTTACTTATTCTAACCTTTAAATTACCCCGCCTTCTGTTTTGTAGTAAGAATGCCTTAGCAATTGATCATCACTGCACTATATTAAATTATTTTTTATACGTAAACCACTGCTAAATGTTAGTGATTTCTATTTTGTAAATACTATAATTAACTACCAAATATATTACATTTTAAAAATCAACTCAAAGGTTCTTATTTAAAAATATTGACACTTTTTTAGAGTATTTAGACTATGAAAATATATTTTTTAAAAAAATAATAGTAGTTGTGACTTTTGTAATTTATATTTATAGCCTTTCTTACGAAACCAAAATAAGGGAGAATTTCTGATGGTTCTAAATTGGTATTGAACAAGAACTAAACATGGATGTAATAAATTGAATAAAATTTATTATTTAGGCAACATAAAAAATCATTCAAATAATCATAAGATCAGCTAATAATAAATGATTACATATTAATCCATTGAGTAAAAACAATAAGTATATTTTCAGCCATTTTTAATTATCAGTCATTGTTTACAGTTAAATCTTTTATAAATCAAAGCGGAGTAAATATAATTCGGTACATAATATTAAAACACTTCTTAAATAACAGACGCTTTGAAACACATCACTAATTGTAATGACTCCAAGATAATGCTATTATTTGAAATCCATCAACAAAAGCAGTAATTAAGACGAAACTATTGTAATTAAAGGATATGAAACTCGAGCGCGTAATCTAGAAAAATGAATAGCAAATGAAATTATTTAAAGTGAATTAATCTGTTCAATTCACTCATGTGTAAACAAAAAAAAGAGCATCTTAGGAAGAAAAATATTTTAAAGGCAATTAATAAATAAATGTTTAAAAAATGCCATTCAAGTAATAAAATGTCGCTTTAATTTACTTATTTAATTCAATGAATAATTTCGAGCATTTAAGAGTATCACATTTCATGTTTAAATTACCTAATTAGCGATAAATAATTTGTATTCTCTATTTCAAAGAATTATCACATAAATATCTTCGTTGTTGAAACTATCTTGTATATTTTAATAGAGGAAGCCTGCGATTATCCTTTTCTCGAAATTTTCATCGCTTAGAATTAATGAGAATTTATGAATTCCGTATCATTTTTCGCGAGGAAATTTTCTTATTTTTCTAAAGTGGGAAAAGAAGAAAAATTGTTCATTCTAGATAGATAAGATTTCATTTTATAAATTTGGGCTCATATTTTACATAATTAATAAATGAAGAGAAAATACTAATTTTTTTATTTGTATACTTTGCTGAATTGTCGTTAAAATGTCATGAAAAGTAATTTTATACATATTATTTTTTTCCTTTTAAGCATAATATCTAATCTCAAAGCAGATTATTAATTATTAATAAATATTAAGAAGAAAAATGCTTTGTATAACAAAGTTATTTATTTATGCCTCTTAATCTATTTATCATTATTTACATAAACATAATTTGTTGTTTATATAAACAGTATACCATTTATGTTTCTAAATAGATTATTTTTAAATTCTGCATTAAAAATTCCCACGTGATTTTATTTATTACTTCCAACGAATTATTACAAATTAATTTTAAAATGTTAAGCGAATTTCAATCAAAAGTGTTTAGATTTGTGTTTATTATGTATGAAGAATGACCTATAATATATATGAGCAAAAATATACATAAGCATGAACTCTATTTTACTTTTGGAAATTGACAAAAGTATTTGGAAAATGTCTTTATATGTAACATCTAATCTACTTTGAAAAAATCTACTTGAAATTTAAAAAGCGTATTTCTTGAAAAAAATTTCTTCTATGTAATTATAAGTATTCAGTATGATAAGAATTTATTACAATATGTGTAGAAAAAGTGTAAGAAGTAATTGAAATCAATTGGGTTTGACTGTTTCCCAGCCTGATCTTTTACAAGCATGCAAACATAATAACTCATGAACACGGTAGTTTAAGTAAATGAAATTTTTTACATGATTATTTCATATGGAACTACTGTTGGGATCTAATGATTACAACATAAGTCCTATATATGTGTACTAATCGATTGGAAGAAATGGGTCGGGAATAATGCTTAATATAATTTTCGAAAAAATTCTAGATTCGCATGAAAGTATACATTCTAAAACAGGAATAAATGAAAGCGTAAAACCAGTGGTGTGTTTATTAAATTATATCGTAAATATCTGATACATAAATCATTGCAAATTTTAGTTTTAAATTGTTCATGTAGATGGCCTGAAGGCAGTATTATCATAAGTGGACCGTCCATATTGGTTAATGCAAAGTGGTTAATTTGTAACATTCGTATCAAATTCAAAATATAGTCATGTCTCATAGAAGAAAGTGAATTATCAGTGGTATTTTATAATCTGTCATTGGAAATCAATACATAACTTTGTAAAAAAGAGTTAAAAGATTGTTGCGGTTTACAATATCATTCAGTGTTTTCAGTAGAAAGTAATCTAAAGGGTGTAAAGTCGCGTGAATACGAAGGTTAATTTGTACTTCTATTTTAATAATCGAATAATTCATTGTCATAATTTTATAATCAAAATGTTCAGAAAGTCATATGCTTATTTTAGTCCCATCTTTCATGAATCATTCTTCTATGTTTCTAGATCTCTTAGTGCCTGTTGAGTGGCGATGATTTTTTGCAAGATAGTAGTATAACTATTAGTCGCTAATGTTCTTCAAAATAAAAATAACAATCAACCTAGGCAAGAATACATTAAGTTTTGGGAAATTGAGTGATCGTGATTGAGACGGATGTGGGATTTCTATACCCAAAAATCGCCAACTGTATCCGTAAAGGAAATATCCAGATGAATGTGCGTTTCACCTGTAAAAAATATAATGGTAACATAAATATCTAAATTATCAATCATATCTAACAGCTTGTATAGAAATGTACTCGCTGTGATTTAGTTCGAGCTAATATGGCACTCTGAAAGGGAATTCTATAAATGCTGTGTGGTCTGATTTTGGATTTAACTGTTAGTCTGCATACAGATTTATTCAGGTGTCCCAAGCAACATTACATTTTAAGGTGCCACAACGAAGTTTTGTACTGTTTTTGAATACAAATTAAAAGATAAAACTTGTATAAAGTATTTTAAAAAATATGTATGAATTATATCTTGATTTTCTTTCTCTCTCTCTCTCTCTCTCTCTCTCTTTCAATTGGCTTAGGCACAAAATGATAACTATATAAGGCATCTACTCTACTTAAAAATGACTGAAACTTTCCCCGTGATATTTTGTTTCTATTTTAAATTTGTAATATTATGTTTTAATTTCAAAAGGTAACTTTTTAATCTTAAGTGTATATGCAAATAAAGCATTACGTTTTCCTTTTGTCAAAAACTTGTCAACGTCAACTGTTAACACCAAGTCATACTGAAATGCTAATTATGTTCACAGAACGTATGTCACAGTTTAAATCGTGAGTAGTCTTCTTTTTTTAATATTAAATCTAAAGTACTCTTCAACTAGGAAATTTTCGAAGAATAATTCTTATTTTATATCTTTCGTGGCAGTATAATTTTACAAAAGAAGAAAATTCTTCTCGAAGTCTCACCCTAATTAAAATTAAATCTGCTCTAAAATAAAGTTTGAAAATCAAATTGTCAACTTACTTTTAGACACTGAAGTTATTTAAATTAAAACTTACAGAGGAGTAGTATTTTCATTTAACATTCATTTATCTGATGGATAACAAGGAACTTTATAATTAAAATATAATTTTGAGTTACACGTTCCTAATGGATAATTAAGTTAAAGCCCTGCAATTCTGTTTTTTCTCTCTGAATAGTTTGGGAAGTAATAATAATTTTGGAATCGTAAAGAGGGATTTGAAAGAAGTGAAACTGAAAAAAAATGTGCTAGAGATTCTTTATGAAATGAAATTCTACATATATATCCTCCAGATTTTAAATTATATTCAAGCTAGTACATATTATTTGAGCTATAATATTTTCATGTATAATGATTTTTTTTTTCAGAAAAGTTCTTATTTCGCTCTTTAACAAACATAAGTCATACTTTTGTTAAATAATGAAGTTAAGCAGTTGCTAAATTAAAATCAAGTTATACTAGCACTATAATATTAATTTAGATATTCTTTAATCATCTTTCTGTAAAGATTTTTAATATTCTATTAAAGATTTTAATTTTTTATTCAATAATTCAATTTTTCAAAAGTTTAAAAACTATATATGTGATTTAACAGTAGAATAACATTTTAAATTGATTCTGGTTATTTATTTAAATATTAAAAGTATTTTGAAGAATGTATTGAAGACCCCTAAGTACAATTTTTTGCTTTTTTTAGATGGTTATGCTGATTGATGTAAGGGAAGAAATAACGTGATGATTGATATTTAACGATTGATGTAAGAGAAGGGACTTAAAACATTGACCTTAAAATTTTATTTTGATTATATAAGATATACTTTCTTGTTTTTTTAAATGTTTTATATTTTTAATTTTAATTGCAAAACTAACTACAGCTATTGGTTTATCATGTAGTGAAAATTTTTACGTTTTTCCTATTGTCCCTTAAAATTTTGAAATGAAATTAATTGCTTGGTTTTGATTTGAATTTAATTGTTCCCTTGCCTTTAAAAAATATAATAAACAAATTTTTCTAAAATTAAATTAAAAAAAGTATTATATTAATTATTTTTATTTTCAGGCACCATTTTTTTAAATTTAAATAATAAAATAAAATGTTTTTATTAATATCATAAAATAATCTTTGAAATCATAGAACCGCTTAAGCCAATCAATTTTTTTTTACAAACTTATAAATTTTCAATAACCTACAACTAATTCAAAACCTTTATTTTCTGACATTTAGATACCTAATATCAATTTTTATGTTTAGTTGTTGAATTTTTATTTATCTAAGGCAAAATGTATTTTACATTCTTGAGATTTGAATTATTGGGGGACTGCAAAAGTTCAAACAGTTTATGGATAATTTAATTTAAATTGGAATTCTTGTCAGGTATGACATTGTAATGAAACAAATCTTCAGCATATTCAATGTGTAGATGCATATAAATGCATATTGTCTAATAAAATTAATCTTCTCAAACGAAATCTTATGATGTATAATATGAAAAACTAGAAGGAGCATATAAGTCATTGTTTGTTATACAAGTACAATAAAAAAAATGTACAGCAAGCTTATCACGATGTTTGTCAAGGTTATGAAGATTATGTAATAGACGATAGCGCATGTTGCCAATGGTTCCGTAAATTTAGGAAAGGGGACAGGAACTGCCACAAGCTGGATAGAATGGGCGGTCATCACACTTTTAAAACGACAATATTGTCCAAGCCATGAGAAAAAAAACCCGGATCCAAACTTGCAAGATTTAGTGGAGACATTCAATGTACTCTGTACAATGATCATGATACAACTGGGTTTATAAGAAAATTGAATCGTTGGGGTCCACAAAACTAGACAGCTAATCAAAGTATGGTCAAATCACCACCTATGTTTCCGTACTTTTCAGATATAAAAATGACCCATTCTTGACACGAATTAAAACAAAACATGAGAAGTAGGTAGCTTACCATAAAGCGCTTAAGACTGTGGGCTTATGATCCACCTGCATCGAATTCGAATGTTGAACTTCATCCCAAGAATGTGTTTTTGAGTATGTGGTGAGGTGTTCAAATTTGGTAGCAATGTCGCCAGGCCTTATCAATGTTTGCATTGTTATCTTTCATCATAATAACATTAGTTCACAGACAGCTCTTATCACTCATCAAAAGTTACTGGACTTTGATTGGAAGGTTCTAACTCACCTTACTACTCCTGGCTTGGCACCAACAGCGTTGCCAACCATTTCACGCGTTGAACAATTTCTTCAATCAGAAAATCTTTGATGATCTTGATGCTGAAGAAAACTACCATCCAAGACTATTTTTATTCGAAACCGCCAGAATTTTACCGTCGTGGGATTCATCTTCAACTAGAAAGATGGCAAAAGGTCATATATAACAATGGGAATAAAGCGCAGTGATAGGTACGGTACATTTTGCATTTATTTGATCTGCTCTATAGATAATAAAATCGGGTAGAACTTTATCACTCGCACAATATTTGTTTTTTATTATTATTAGTTATAAAGGTAGATTCTTTTATTGAAAATACGACAAATTTTTGTAAGCATACAACACAAAAACATTTCCACCGTTTTTTGTAATTAAATACATATCACAAAAAATATTAACTTCCTTTTTGTACGTTTATTAACATAGTAACATCGAATTGCTTTTCTCAAGTGCAAAGGGTTAATTTCATGGAATTAAAAATTATATAATAACTGTTATTTTTGTTTTAAAATGTTAAATTAATGTGTAATTTAATTATAAAGAAGTGTCAAATAAATTAATGATATTTTTAAAGAATTTTTCCATGTTCAATATATTTCAGAAATAGTATATTTTCTAAATAAGGTATTCACGTTCAAAATTCCATTTATAGTAAATATTAATAACCTCCTTTTTATAGTTTTGTGAGGATTCAATTTTTTAAGTCGCAAAAGGTTTTTTTACCTTGAGACATAAAACAATTAGCCAATAATTATATATTTTTAATTTTTTTTTACTAAACGCCAGTCGTTATTTAGAAATTGTTTCTAAAAATCTAATATTTTTTTTACGATTCCTTACTAAAACGTTTCAATAAGACCGTTTCAAGATGATTTCAACGTATATTCCTTTAACAGGTAAGTTACTTAGTCAAAAATCTAATATTAGCAATTAAAAAAAATCTATCAGAATGAAATACATAAGAAAATTACTTTACTTTTAGTTTCAAGATAAACTTTTCCAATTGAATTTGGTAGAAAAGTGATGAAAATGTAATAATTTTACAATGGATTAATTTTGCAACTGCCCAAATATACATTCTGAAAATGACTTCTTTATAGATTGATTTAATACGTGTAAGAAATTTCGATGAAAACTAACTAATTCCAAGAAATATATGAATTTTAAATAAAAAACTGAAATCCTAACGAAAATGAATTATTTAATGAAAAACTTAAAAATAAAGGGACAAACGCTTTAAAAACATATAATTTGATTGTTTATTGGACAAATTAAAATTTATTTTCAAAAAACTTCTAGTAATCTATTTAAGCCACACAAAAAAACATTTTATAATTTGATAATGAACTACTCTTGTATATATTAGGGTGTATAAATAGGATTTTACTTTTTGTTACAAATGCAATTATGTGAAGTAGAAAGTTGGCAACAAGAAATTTCTTTTGAAGCTATATTATTATCCTATTTATTAGACAATAAATGTATCTCTGTATAATGAAATCTGATTAATTTGAAATTATCATGCCAAAATCATTTTATCTCTCCCTCGCTTTGAGGCTTATAAAATTGAAACTAATATTCACAAAAGCCTCATAAGATAAATTGAAACTAAATATAAAAGAGAAGTGAAACAATTGGTGGATATTACGATATTCTTTTAATAAAGGATTAAGAATTGCTTTTCGCTGGCTAGACTTAAAAATTAATAAAAAATGTGTGTATTTTTAATGCAGGTCATGCAGAAATCGGATCTAAATTATTTTGTGCAGTTTGAATGCAGACCATGTTTACAATTCTACAACTAAATACTATTTTCTATCTAAATATTTTAAGATATATTTTCAATTATAATTGAAAGCTTTTGGGGAAATTTTGGAGCAAGTGCAAAAACATAATAAGAAATTAAAAATCCACCAAAATCGTTTAGTTCTTTCTATTACTTTGTATGTTTAAAAAATGAATTGTTTTTAAGGTTCTGTATTTAAATTCCTTGTATATCAACAAGTATAGCACAAGGCATGTAACGTAAGTAAAAAAATAATATCATTAATGTTTTACAACGTAAGTTTGTTTACGTATGTGATAATTAGAGTTGAGAGTATTTTGTTGTGTTTCAATCGCTGCAACGTTTTAGAAAAATAATTCTATTTGCAGTTTAATTAAAGAAATTAGACATTTGATTTTTACTACTTGCTTCTCCGAGACTGTGTGCGAGAGTGTTCCCAAGAAAAAGAGATAGAATAGCTTTTTTTAAAAAGTTTTATGAGAGTGAATACTCGGATGATGAGTGACGTGGCAATTGCGTCACACATACAGTTTCGAAGGAGCCTGTAGTTTACAGATATCTGATATTATTTATATGGTTTATAATAGACATGAAGGATTTATGATATATGTTTACAATTTTTGATATGTACGTATGATTTATGATATAAATTCACTCAAAGTTACCTCTCTGTGACAAATGGAACGAAAATTACTTGGAAGTGAATACTATCATAAGAATTATTACAATATAATCGAAAAATGAATAAAAATATATGGAACAAGAATAATAAAACATTAAAATGTTCTAACTTTCTTCTTCTAGTTGTTTAGAAAATACAACTTTACCATATCTGGCTATTTTTCCATTCTCCATACTTATATTAAATATATGTGGGACTCTTATATAAAAATATACATTTGAATAACCATGGTGAAAAATAACTCTTCAAGATTACTTATCATGATGAAATTGATGACTCATTCAAAATGAACTTGACCAACTAAAACAAAAAGTATAATTATTTCATTTTGATTTAAATATAGACAGATTGCCGAAAATTAATGTTTAAAAAAACACCAAGAAGTCGTTAAGAGAAAGCGAATCATTACACATCTCTCTCAACACATACATTTTCTTCATCTCAAAATACTAAGACAAAAATAGAAAGTAAAAAAAAAGTTCTTAGGGGAAAAAATTCCACAGATTCAAATCCTGACTGCATCAGATCCAAATGTGCAGCCACTTTTAGGCATAATAATAGAATCTAAAGAGGCAGCTGTCAACCCCTGTCCCCACACACCCACACCCTGAGAAAGATGGAGAAGAAAGGAAGGAAGGGGTCGAGAAGCCGCATCATTAGGCCTAATACTTCTCCATCGGAGCGTGTTCCTGGAAATTGGTGGGCCGGATTCTCTGCGCCGGGATCTCGCGAACGAAATCGATTGGAAAGATCCTCGGACGGAAAATTTTGCCTCTATTTTATTATTCACTCCTCATTTTTCTCTTTCTCACTCTGTGAAGTGGACTGACAGCGTTTAAGGGGCTGTTACCAGTGTCACGTCTTTTTTTGTTGTGCCAAGGGACTTGGGTAGGGGATTTTTATCCACATTCTAGAGTATTTTAGATTTCTATGAGACTTTTCCCTTTAGATTAATTTAATTCAATTACAAAGATAAAATTTCTCTGTTAAAATTAAGCAAGATTATCAAAATGAAGAAAGTGAATGTAAGTTATTCATCATCATCATAATTTTTTTTCCAATCTCATTAACAGCATCCACATGCCACAATTATTTATATCATTTAATTTTTTGGATTAAACAGTTTCAATTGTTATAAAGGAGTAAAAACTGCGTGCTATGATAGATGTTTATAGTAATGTTTACTAAGCATTTTAATTAAAATAATAAATTTCGGAATTTTTCTTAATAAAATTATAGT
>JAOUZG010016999.1:1702035-1713297 GCA_026289955.1 Argiope argentata | reverse complement strand
TCTCTATACTCCCACTATAATTCTTGCACATGTTCCCTATACTCACCACTATAATTCTCAAACCATGTTACCTGCACACATTACTATAATTCTTAAACATGTTCTCTGTACACACTGTTATAAATCTCACACATATTCTCTTCACTGTAATTTGCGTCGACATCCACTATAATTTAATATTTTGTTTAAATAAGAATTTTCAATGTCCTAAAAAATAAAGTAAAAAAGTATGAATAATGAAATAAAACATTAAAATTAACAATACAGATTTAGATATGTGAAATTATTTTATAGGACTCAGATTACAATATAAATTCGTTAATAGTCTTTCTTATAAATCATCAACATTACAAAGTTTACTCATCAACATTACAATGAGTATTTCTAACCATTATAATGCTTATTCGGCAATGAGGACATCCTCTGATTGTTTAATTATTTTTCATAATAATGCATAATTATATGATAATTCCAATTATCTTCCGCTTCATATGAAGAAACGAATCATTGTGAAAGTGCAAATAATTCTCATAATGATGTTAAATAGAAAAAATAAAAAAATGTGTTTAAAACACATTTAAAATATTTTCCCAGTTGATTTTGAGCTTATGAAAAAAGATACATGTTTTTAAAGGGGAAAAATAACAGCCTAATAATTGCATCTTTATTTTAAAATCACTTCTTTTCTTTCATATTTACATCAGATTTCTTTTTTTCTCCACGTTGTTTCCACAGATTTCTAGAACAGCGTTGGTGACAGCAATCTTCATCTCGTTTGCAAGTTGTCTTTTTAATTGAAACCTTATCAGATTCTAATCAGGAAATATGAAACTGCTCGTAGTAAGAGAATGGGGAAAAAGTTAATGAATGAATTACAGTAGGGAATTAATTAAGAAATTTCAAAGCTTGGATGTCAAAACGAAGTTTTTTTTCTTCTTCTTCTGTTTCAAATTCTAAGAAAAAACTCAAAAAGAACAAAACTGAGGAATATTTTATGAAAAAGCTCAAAAATCAGGCGCGATATTTCTTTAATTATGCATTCTTACAAAAAAAAACATATAACATCTTGAAAATTCTTTATAATGAAGTTAATATTACTTTACTTCCTTTTTTTTTAGTTTAAGTTTGTAGTCATGCTTATGATAATGTTTTAAAAATCCATATATTAAACCTGTTTCAGCCTGCATAGGATTAGATTACTGATTTTACGTACTTCGAATCTCTTTCTTAAGAAAAAAAATGAAGGAATGAACTTAAAAATTCCTTTCATAAAATATCAAATACACAAAATAAAATTTGTGATTAAATGTCATTGGAATTGAAGAAATAAACAATACAAAATAAAAAGAAATGCAATGGATAAAAAATAACGCTGGTTGATTTGTCGTTTTATAGGAAAAGTGAGGGAACAAATAGAAACAAAAATTATTTCTTTAGATGTTTCATGCTTTTGATTTTGGGAAGCTATTTTAGTATAAAATATGATACTAAGGGAAAACAAAATCGTAATTTAGAGGCATTTCTTTCTTTCGTTTTTCTTTATGAAAAAAAGGAGTGTGCAGAATGATTTTTTTATATAAAAAGGAGGATATTTCGAATCTCTATTTTTATGTTCAAGGTTATCTAAAAAATGCTAAAACCAACTTTTTGTTAAATTGAAAGACTATTAATGAAAATAAGCTTTATAATATCGATAATCAAGCATTGCATTGTTGATGAATAAGAATTCTATTCTTGATGAATAAGAATTGTATTGTTGATGAATACGCCGTGTAATATCAACGAATAAGCATTTCAGTGTTGATGAATAATCATTATATTTTTGATGAATAAGCATTATAATATCAATGAATAAGAATTCTATTCTCGATGAATAAGCATTGAAATGTTGATGAATAATCATTCTATTTTTGATGAATAAGCATTATAATATCGATGAATAAGCATTGCAATGTTGATGAATAAGCATTGTGTTGTTGATGAATAAGCACTGCAATCTTTTATTATCTTGAATATTAGATAATGAAAGTGGGTAAAATGAGTGAACGTTATGGCTTAATTTATTAAATATATAATATTGTAAAATGAGTACCAGTATGAAGTAATGTGAAATAAAAATTAACATTTTCAACGCTTTCAGATACTTCCAGTTACAGATTTCTGTGGGCTAAAATTTGATCCTTATGCCAGTATAGATAGTTTAAAATTTCTCAAACTTATCGGAGCATACTTTTACTATCTTGATTTATTTTTAGCCACAAATTTTAACCCATAGAAACCTGTTATTGGAAGCAATATCTGAAAGGCAATATACCTCGTCGGTAGAGTTAAAAGGGTTAAATTAGTGCAGTTTGTTCCATGCAGATATGTAATAACATGCACTACTTTCGGGATTGATTTGTTTTTATTCAGTTTTGTGGTAATGTCGCCCTTTTTATAGTTAAAAGTTGAATAGTTGCGATCTCTAAATAAAGATTCTAGACTTTATTTACCTTAGATTAAGAAGAGAAGTGTTAAAGGAAAAGTTTATTTCAAAATAATTACATGATCTGTCGCAGTTTGCAAAATATAACTGATAGTATTTGCCCATATACTCGAAAATTCAACTATATTATTTAAAAATCGTTTTAAGATAAAATTTTCAAGCTGTGTACATATATGGAAAATTAATAAAATAATAATTTAAATCCCTCAGTTATTACTGTCCATTTCTGTAAATTATATGAAATTGTTTTAAAATACAAAATACATTTTAATTCATTCATAAAACCAATTAAAATGTATCTTGAATTTTTCTAAGATTAATATGTTCTGATTTGCTATTCTTTAGCGAATATTTGTATCTATTTCCTAGACATATTTCCATCTTTGTCCTCTCTCTTTCGATTATGTTCAAGTACTTTTCATTTTCTTTATGCTCATATCTTGAAGTGAGTACACATATTCCTCCCCGAATTCACCTTTCTTTTCGTTTCGACATTGAAAATCCCGCTTAGAGGAGCCAAATATGCACTTTTTTTAATGAACCATCTATCTATATTTCTAGTGTGCAAACAAACAACGAAAAGTATTTGTCGCCAAATTTTATATCACATGCTAATTATTCTCATTTTTTTTTCTATTCATTATAATTTATTTATTTTCGATATTTCAAAATTTTCATTTCTCAAATCCTAGTAAATTTGTGACTTAGATTCGTCCTTAATACGATAGACAAATTGAGAGAGCTTCCAAAATTTCTAATCATGAACTAAACAAAAGCATTCTCTCCGCTGGGAGCCAAAGAGGACAGCCGAGCTGCCAATTGGCGAGGAATCCCTTCCGCCGGTCGACGCCAGATGGAATCCCTTGATGGATGTCGAGTGTTGACCCTCATCCCATTGCTCTCCGCCTGACCACTGCCAGCGAGTTCTCACGTCGTCCCGCGCAAAGGTCAAGCGCTTGCAGCTGGTCTGACCCCCTGCGAGCATTATGCACGATCCACAAGACAGATTGTCTCGTGTCTGGAAGGCCCACCGGTGACGGATTGTTTTTGGTGAGGAGTTGGCTTGGCAAGTTTTATCTTCTCGGACCAGTGTTATTGATGATTCTGCACTCTGGGACGGCAGATCAATATCGGCACCTATCTGGCCACTACATTTATGAGATGTAATCGTGTGTGATTGCGGATGGATTAGTCTAGAAATAAAATAAATGAGACAATATATCAGATACGCATTCGTAGGTTGGCAGAGTTTTCCTTAAATTATCGCCAATCGTGCTCATACTTTAACAACAAACATATTATTGATATTATCTACGATTGAAACTTATTTCGAGCTGTCAAATGAAATTAAACGCGAAAGAAATATTAATTAATGGCTAATAGGAAATAAAATATGAATATTTTCCTCGGGATTTCATAAAATTCCTTTAATGTTATGATTTCAGGTTTTATGTCTAAATTTTGTTAATTGATTTCCATTCACTGTCTGATATATTTAAGCGATGAAATTTTCAAAAGTTTATTATTACATTGAAATTGAATTTTAATATCCTCAGAATGCATTTATATGTTAGCTGATTTATTTTAAATAAATTTCACTTCCATATCAGACTTGTTATCTAGTAAGGAATTGATAAAAAAATTATTTCTTTTGACAAAAATTTATTTTTGTAAAAAGTTCGAAAGAGAGAGATTATTGACTATTCATCCCAAAATCCTACAGTGTAGCAAAAAAAACCCCTTCTTTTCATGTTGACAAATTTATGGAACTTCATGTTCTTGGTATAAAAATATATATTTTATTTAAGAGAAACTGTTTTTTTAATTTATTATTTTTTACTATTTAAAAAATTAAAGAAAAATTAAAATTTAGCGAATTCGTTTTGCTTATTTGTACTTGATTAAAGAATATTGAAGATGGAGATTATCGACTAGTCATGGCAAAATCCTTCGAAATGGCCAAATAATAAAGAAGTTTTCTAAAACTGATTTACATTTTTACTTTTTTCAAAATATTATTTTAAGCTTGATCGACGATCTTGCGTTTTGATGCAGTTCATCTTTTTCATTATAACAATATTAAAATATTAGTGACATTTAATAAGCGTTCTATAAAATTTTATTGAAACCCAGTTTTGGATACTTCTACATTAACCACCTCTTCAATTAACATTGAATGGCAAACCAAATTATGCGTTTCAAAACAATTCCCTTTTTCACCATTATTGAAAGTGTTCATCCTTATCCGAATAAATAATTGCTAATGGAAAATAAAATAGAATATTTTAGAAACACACTCTAATTTTGAATAGTTCTTTGGATCAATTTTGTAGAAAAAAAAGATAAATTAATAAAAGTATTAAGAAACACGCAGTTTAATTTAAGAGAGAACTAAAAAAAAATGAAGTCAATATCTAAGATTCGATGTTATTGCAGCTACTTGTAGATCTAATAACCCGACTCCCATTCTCACTTTATCGAATCACATGACATTCCATCGTGTCGATTAAGCAATTTTTAGCTCGGATTAAAATTAATCATCTTTGGTTTCATCCATGTCATGATTTTAATAACACTTGCGTTGTCGATTCGTGGGGAGGAGATTGGATTTCACTAAATTGCGGTTATATCGAATGCGACCTTCGGATAATTCAATATGAATTGGTATATGATTACAGAAATTTGATTAAGTCATAAAACATCCTATGAAGCATGATTTTGTAAAAAATTATACTTTATCTTCATGTTATATTTCACTTTTACATTTTTGTTATAAATTCTCTTACCATAGTTTTTTGAATATTTTCAGTTCCCTCTTCTTTGGATGGATATATGGCTAATTTCAAAAGAAAATAATATAATGTTGTGTGCACATGAAATTATTTGAAATTTTAAATGTTTTGAATTAACTTGATAGCAAAATAGTTATTTGTATCTTAAAACAATCGGTAAAGAGTGGACGATATTTTGTTTATAATGCAGTTCATAATACAGTTATGCTTGATAAAAATTAGTCTTACATTCACAGGAAGTAGAAGATTGTTTAGTAATGATAAAAGTCAAGACATTTAATTATTTTACAGAAATCCTCGAAAGAGGACCTATATATGATGAAAGAAATAATATATTATATGAACTTCAATTTTCAGTGTTGAATACCAAAGTATGTAGTGTTGCTAAACAGTTAATTATATATATTGTTAGTGTAGCGGGCTTGGATTGAATGGACTTTACTTGACGAAAGCACAAACAAATTTATTTACACTATTTACAGTTATTTACAGGATAATTGATAAAGTAAAAAATTCAGGTAAGCACAATCCAGCAGTCAACAGTCACTTACAGCGTAAATGCAAGTCTTACGCACAATAAAAACAGACTGCAAAACAGCTATCATATGGCACAGTAACAGTAAATCCCAGTGAGCTCAATAATACAACGTTAGCAGCAAACGTAAACACAGCTCAATAATCCGCTTGTCCAGCAAGACGCTTCTCTCCCGGGAGAAAACTCTCAACTAACTCACTAACTCTGGCTGCTTGACCCTTATATAGCCGAGGAAGAGCGTGCCCCGAAACCCGTGAAACTTCTCAAAACAACGCGCGCAATCCAGCGGCTACTAGACTATTCGTTTCGCCAAACCAATCATGCTGGTGCGAGGCTCCTTGCTAAACGTCGCCATCTTAGGTGCGTTCTCAGGCCACTCGCCCGCTTGTAAAAATATAAAATATTGACTATCTAATTTTTATATTAATTGACCCATTTTGACTTCTAATTACTCTTTTTCTAACTTATTACATTTTTATAGAACGTACATATACAGAATTCTAAAATGTTCTACTTTTTCGTTTAATTAGGGTTCAATAAATATACTAAATTCTGCAATTCCTCATGCTCTGAGTAAGGGGTTGAGAATCATTAATGTTTCGAACATTTTTCTTTATATATACTTAGGGTTTTGATCCTTGTTTTTGCATGTGTTGGGGTGGGGTGGGGGTGTCTATGCAAGTGTAATAGTGGGGTTGCGGCTGGAAGAATTATGCTGTGTTTGTTCCTGTGTAGTGGTGTGGACTGATATAATATATATTAATAAAAATATATATTACATATAAAATTCTCTCTCTCTCTCTCTCTCTCTTTATATATATATATATATATATATACTATAAAGCAGTGTTAACTCACATAATTGCCATATGTGGAGCACAGGAAAAGAACAATTGGACTAGCCAATGGGTTTCAATGCTGATTTTATAATCGGTCTCTTTTTTGAAGGAATCCTCGATAAGGGTTTAAAAGCAGTTTCTGTTACTGGTGAGCGATATACAGCAATGCTGCAGAAAAAGATTACTCCAAAATTGCGAATGATTCAAGTACTACATAGTTATCTTTATGCTAGACGGCAAACATCTCATATACTTATGACAATGCAATGACTGCTACGCTCAAAATTCCAGGAGGATCATAAAATTTTCAAAGCGTGTGGCTTCCAAGATCTTCCGATCTGACTCCCTGTTTGATTTTTGGGTTTAGTGAAATCCTTGTATACAGTGACAAACCGTAAACATTAGAAAATTTGAAGGATGCAGTCCGCAAACATGCATCTGCAATACCGAAGGAAATGCTGTTGAATTCTGTTAACTGTATTGTTTACAGGTGTGCTGATGAATGACGGGCAGCACATTAAAACGTTATAAATTTCAGTGACTTATTATTTGAATAAGAAATATGTTTGTGAAATACAAATTTCTAATAACATAGTCTCCGATAGTAAATATTGGATAAAGAAAACTCTATGCATTATTGGAAAAATATCTCTGTATAAGTGTCAAATGTGTTAACATTATTTTAGGGGTTCACTTAAACACCAATATGGAGTAAAAATATAATCTAAATAAATAAATTTGCTATAAAATATACACAATATTACAATATTTTTTTAAAAAAACTTTTTTTATATTTAACTTTTACAAAAGCCAGAGTATGTTTCACACATTTGTGTACCTCTCTTAGTAGACTCTATGAATTAAGGTATACGACAAATTTTAATAGGTAAGAAAATAAATACTTGTCCCAGTGTCAAGGATTTCGTTGGAGCAGAAGGGTGCAGAAATTGTCTGCTTGTATGTATATAAATATCGATATATATAATAGATATACACTGAAGTGACAAAAGTCATCGGATGAGTGTTAATATCGTGTCCGTCCTCCCTTTGCGCGGCGAAGTGGAACAACTCGATGTGTCATGGAGTCAACCAATCGTTGGAAGTCCTCTGCAGGAATATTGAGCCATGCTGTCTGTATAGACGTCCATAATTGTGAAAGTGTGGATGGTGCAGGAGTTTGGGAACGAACAGACCTTTCGATGATGTCCCATAAATGCTCGATGGGATTCATATCGGACGATCTAGGTGACCAGATCATGCGGTGGAACTGTCCGGAATGGCTGCAAGTGATCTGCAAGCAGCTGAGCATAACCATTTCCAGTCAATGATCGGTTCAATTGCACCAGACGACCGAGTCCATGCCATGTAAAAACAGCCCACACCACAATGCAGCCACCACCAGCTTAACAGTGCCTTCCTGACAGTTTGAGTCCATGGCTTCGTGGGGTCTGCGCCACACTCGAACTCTACCATCAGCTCGTAACAACTGAAATCGTGACTCATCTGACCACGCCATGGTTTTCCACTGGTCTAGGGACCAGTCGATATGCTCACGAGCCCAGGAGAGTCGCTGAAGGCGATGTCATGCTGTCAGTAAAGGCACTCGAGTCGGTCTTCTGCTGTCATAGCCCAAGGAAGACAAATTTCGCCGCACAGTCCTATAGGACACGTCCCTCGTACGTCCCACATTGATTCCTGCAGTTATTTGACGAAGTGTTGCGTGTATATTAACATTGACATTCTACACACACGTCGGCGATCTCGGTCGTTAAGTGCAGGTGGTCGCCCATTGCGCTGTCCATGATGGGATGGGATGCCTGAAATTTCATACTCTCGGCACACTGTGGATCTCGGAATGTTGAACTCGCTAACAATATCCGCAATGGAATGACCCATGCGTCTAGCTCCAACTAATATTCCACGTTCAAAGTCTGCTAATTCTCGTCGTGCCGCCATAAATCACGAAAAACCTGTTCACATGAATAACTTGAACACAAATGAAAGCTCTGGGAAACGAACTGCGCATTTAAACTTTTTCGCTGCGATACTACTGCCATCTGTATATTTGCATATTGCTATCCCATGACTTTTGTCACTTCAGTGTATATATCCAGAGCAAGCAATAGTTGAAATAGAAAGCCTACAAAGTTTGGATTACCCGAAATATCTTCCTGAAGAAGCAATGGAACTAAATAAAGGTTTTTTTTTTGAGATCTCAGTACTAAATCTGGCGCCGTGCCATTTCATGAGTTTAATTTAGTAGATTAAATTTTTTTCTTCTATATCGTGACTCTTTCTTAAATTCAGGTGTAGATTTACAGAAGACTTCAGAAATTTCACACATTTTATATGTAACAAATTATAAATGCTTTTGTTTCAACTTTTAAAAATTGCTATAGTTGACGGAAATTTTATTCAGGAAAGCAAATTAAATGGTTTAAAACTCGCATATTTATGAGACGCATCTGTCCTTGAATAATTACTCCTATAGAATGTCTATATATCAAATTGACATTTTTTCCAATGGAACTGGAAACGAATTTCAAACTAATTTTCACTTTTACTGTACAAGGAAAGTCAGAGGCATTCACTTCATTTTTTAAGCCGCTAGTTCTCAATATTTTCCAATGGCATTTTTTTACATTTTTTTTTTTGCCTAGATATTAATGAAGAGGGCATGCATTTTCTTCAGTAATGGGAAATAGCCTTAGTGCTAGATTTGATTATATTTTCAATATTCTAATATAATTTTTAATTATTTCTAAATTTAAAAAAAAGGATTATTTTTAATTAACTAATTTTAAGAAACTAAGAATTGTTTCAAAATAAAAACGGAACTAACCCTTATCATACCCTTTCAGCATTGGTAACACACAGAAAAACCAATATTTTTAATGTTATATAAATATGAAGTTTAAAATTTTGCGTCATAAATCCTCATAATCTAAAACCCTCCATAAATGCCCTAAAATAATGTATGTTTGATGTGTTTTTAATTTTGGGTACCATGTAGCTTTAAATTAGCTCTCCTTGGTATTAAATGAATGAATTATTTAAACTATATTGGTGAATGATATTTTTAAAAAATATAATATTTGACAGGACAAGTAGTATGGAAAAAGTAAAATAAATTCGAAACTTAATTTATAATATACATACTTTAACTAAAGTAAAACGCCTTTATTTTTATAAAATGAGCACTTGATTAAAAAATTATTCTGAAAGAATTAATGGATTGAATTAAACCATTACCAACAACAGAATAAACTTTTATTCGTATTTAAATACGCAATGAAGTAAATTTGTTACTCATATGCTTCCATTTAAATAAAAGTAAACTATTTTTTAAAAAAAATATTAAAAAAGTTAAAAAGTATGAAAAATTATGAATAAAATTAATATAGAACTTTTGTATACAGTCCACAAAACTCTTATTTATAACAAGATTTTTGAATAAGTTTTATTAAAATTAGCAGTTGCAAATTGTCACTGACAACAATTGTGACTGACAATTCTGAAATTAAATTAATAGCGTTTAACTCTTTCTATATGACATTTGGAAAGAACAACTAATTACGGAGTAAATTGGATATATTCTTGAAATCTTCATGGTATGAAACCTCTTTTATTGTTCGTTACGTCTGTCACTAACAAAAGATTTTTAAAAAATATATAATTCTAATTTAAATAATGAAATTCTAGCTTCACCTTGACTGTGTTTCATTTTAAATTCCCAGTTTTCATAAATTTAAATAGAATTAGTGTTTTTTTTATTCTTTACTTTTCCATCTTAGCTACTTTGAGTGACGTAGGAAAGTAATAAAAAAAGCAAATATATACCGTATCCTGCTTTAAATTTTCAAACCTACGCTCTTATAACAACATTGAATGACAATGAAAAAGCACATTCTTCCATGGAATTTCCGAGAATTCCTTGGGCGTGTCTGGTCTCAAGACAGTTTCCAACTCGCTGTAGAAATCGCATTTCAATAGTTAAATTCAAATCCTTTTGGATTCCAGCGACAGTGATCTATATTTAAAATATGACGAGAGCAGTATAAATATATCAATCCATCTCACTATTCTAAGAAATGCTGTCAATACGTATGTTTTTCTTATAGATTCGAACTATTTTGAAAAGGAAAAAAAAATGCTATATTCTCATTAAAAATAAGAAAAATTGACGTTCGGTTACTGAAGTATGTATTTTTCTTTGACAATGTCAACGCATTGTCAGTACATAAATAGAAAGCAATATATATCGGTATCTCAAACAAAAGGAAAACATTTCAAGAATATATATGATTTCTATAAAATTCTTTATTATTTTATTAGAATATTAAAAACAAATATTGCATGCATGAAAATAATAAATACAGGAGGATAATATTTGTTGGTGGATATATGTGTAATGAAAACTATAAATGGATTATAATTGCAAGCGGATACAATTGTAACAATAATTATGAGCGGATAATATTTTGTATTGAAATACACAAAACTTTATCCGCTTATAATTATTATATTCAAAATAATATATTCATTCCTTTTATTAAAATTTTTGTTTTATCCAATATATATATATATATATATATATATATATATATATAT
>JAOUZG010016999.1:1639271-1696245 GCA_026289955.1 Argiope argentata | reverse complement strand
ATGTTTCTGCTAAAGAAGTTACGAATAATGCAGAAACATGAGTGATTAAACTATATTATTTATTCTATTTTTTTAACATTATTAACGATGGCCAGTGAAATTGTGCTGTGATTATTTCATCAAAACAAAAATTAAATGGCAATATATGGAACAAAATCATTTTAAAAACACATTTTATGGCGACGATTTTATTCAAATAATAAATGACAATCCTTAGTGAAAGATCATTTTAAGAGAGCAGTTTTCAATAATGAGTCGATATGGCCAAATGAAAAAGAATTCTTTTCTTCTTTCGTGATTTTTTACAATAATAATCCAGTAACCATCTTATGTCGACATAATGAATTGATGATAAACCATTGATGATTTTTTATGTCAATAAAATCAGTGTAAAATGAAATATTGAAACAAAATAAGCAAAAGATAATATGTTTAAAGTAACAATTTCTAATGTAAAGTGCAGAGCTTTCTATTTTTGTTCTAAATGATAAATAGTAATGACCGTATTTGTATGTAACAATCAATTTTTAATTCAGAAATTAAATGCATTCATGTCTGAGTACTCTAATGAGAAAATATCATGCCTTCTCTTATGAAATAGCATAATGTCAGCCGGCTGCATATATTTTGAGATTTTTTCCCCTAGAATCTCTAATAAAATTTTTATAATACCCATTAAGAATAATTATGCTGCTGAAAAATCAGACATTTGATACTTAGCACTTGTTTGTAGAGTAATTTGAAGGAAGTACGTTATGGGAATACGGAACATTTGAAAAATAATCAAATATTGCTTTGTATGAAAAGAAGAATAGAACACCTTGATCAAAGTTTGATATTCATTTTGATAAAACAAGATGTTAAATCAGATATTTTAAGCTAAACTTAAATTTATTAAAAAAAAGTCGCATTTATCTAAGAGTATTTGTGTTTATTTACTTTTGAAATTATAGCTATTAGGAATGTTCAGAAAAATTCGTTACAAATTTTCTGATTGATAACTTAATGCAAAACATGTAATCGTGTACACAAAAATTAGTTCTTTTAAGCATCGAGTGTTCATTAGCCATTTGATTTTAAACATTGATATTGAGAAAATATTGGCAGCTAAGAACGTAAATGAATACCAAAATAAATATTATTTTGTTGTATTGTTTAAAAATGTAAATATTATATTATTTGTTTTCCAAATTAGTTAGCATTCTCAACATCATTTTTCATGCTAATGGTGCACAGCTTCAACGTAATGAGACAACTATGAAATGTTTCAACTGAGATGATAATAGGTCATTTAATTAGTAAGTAAATGTAAGAAAAGTTAATGAATTTAAAAATTTATTACTAGAGAATTTTTAGTGATTGAAAGTTGTTAAGGAATAGCGGAATTACGTAAATCTAACAAGTGCAGCAATAATAGGACTTGATTTGTATATTCACATTCGTATCCATTTCATAATGCTGAAGATGGTGATCTCGTGCCCGCTTTACGGCGGAAAGAGGGAGTGCAGTAGCTTCTGAAGGTATGAACCCCGGAGCACTGGAGGTCAGAAATCTGACTTCTAGCTCATATGAGGACGACACACACACAATCGTCTCTTTTTACAGGGTAGGGGGGGATTCACACAACTCACAGATAACACACAGAAAAAAACATACCCTAACCGGAATTCGAACCCGAGACACCCAGATCAGACGATGCGCTTCCTTTGTGAAAGGAAGGCGGCTCTATTTCATAATAATTACTTGAAACGCAATGAGGCAATGGAAACCTATAGTTCTCCTAAACCCAGAATTGCCTGCAAGAATAAAAATTTCTAAACTAAGAATTGCACGCAAGAATAAAACTTCCTTAACCAAGAATTGATGCACAATAATGAAAAAGTTTTTACATTTTATTACGATGAAATTCTTTGTTAATAGATATTTGCATTATAATTCGACTTTATATTTGTAATTTTTGAATGCAAATTCTATGCCTGTTTTAATATCCTTTTTAATGTGGCTGAATTATCAGATATTTTGACCCATTTACATTGTATATATTTTTTCCTGTATACTGGAAAAAAGTAGAATGCTATCTTCCAAAATATGTCATTTAATTCATTTATATTTAATTTTTAATTTAACAATTAATTTCATCAAAGAAGGTTTAAAAAGAATTATATATTTTATTTATGTTTACAGAATTTGTTACATAAATATTCGTTCTCTTTTTTTGCATTATTTTGAATCTACAGATTTGATATAAACATGTAAAGGATTAAAAGATATAAGTGGAAAAATAATGCATTTTTCAAGTGTTGTCTTGAATTTTCAAAGACTGAAATAACAAACAGCAAAGTAATCGAAACATGCCTTCGCCCAGGACATTTTCCCTTGTTCTATGAGCTTGTCTGGTCTCAGAGTAATTTAAAATTTGTTATTCAAATTGGATTTTCATAGTTAAATCCAAATCTTTTGAGAGGCAAGCAATAGTAATCTACGCTTACATGACAAGGCAGAAAATATAGATCTTTGCGTCTTTCTCTATATAAGAAGAAATTCTCAATTCACTATACAAGAGATAGAGAGAGAATGAGAAATTGATTTTTCATATCGAATATGAAAATATTTATAATGGTTTGCTAAATGAATATTAAAATATTTTCTACATTTTCTCGAAACACATATATTGAAGACGATGGATATTTTTAACGAAAAATAGACTTTAAAAAATAATGGTGCACACCAAAACTAGCTTTAAGTTTTTTTAAAAAATATTATCATATTTAGAAAATTGTAATATTGTACAACCTTTTAATTACGAATCCTTGTTTCTTCTAACGCTTTAAATGCCTTTTAAAGGATGCCGATGACGTCTGAATGAAAGGATGCCGAATTTGTCTGTTGAAACCTGGATAGATACTTGGGATCGGCAAAGCTAAGATTACTAGAAATGCATAGATCAAATAAATTTTTCTGTGATGTAATCCTTACTAAAATGATAGGAAGAAATTAAGGCAATGTAGAACGTATAAATATAATAAGGAAAGGCATTTCTGTAAAATGGAGGGGGGGTCTTTGATTTCAGTGAAACAAATGAATCCTGAATGATTACTCTAACTTACCTATCATTCCCTATTTAGGTATTATACACAAAATATTTTTAAATGGATTCAAATCCTGTCTTCATGATTTATAAAAAAATATGATATTATAAAACAAATATTTGTTAATTTATCTTAAATTGCGTTCAGATTTCAAAATTATACTACGCAGGCTCAACTCTGTCATGTAACGATGAATAATCAGGGACATTTTGGAAATAGTATTCAATAAAATATTCTCTCAAAAGTTTCGTTGAATTGTCTTATAAGAAATTTTAGATTTTTTTAACTTACAGAACATTCTTTATGATAATCGTTGTATGATAATTTAGTAAACAAATTGTTTAAATTAAATATATAATTTAAAAATTTCTAATATTTTAAAACTTTAAGAAAATTTTGTAAATGGATATTAAAAACATCTTGAAATCTGTGTATTCACTATTTTTGACATAAACATGTCTCATTACAATTCTTTTATTATTAAGTTTCATATTTGTTAAAATGAATTAACTACTTTAAATGTACAATTATCCTTTATAAAAATGTAATTATTAAAGTGACTTAAAAATATTTTTGCATTCAAATAAGATTTCGATTTCTTTTGGGGTTAATGAAATGCTCTGTAATATCCTACAGTCCTTATTTAAAACTCTCATATATTGCAAAAAAGGCCATGATTCGAAATTTTTAGAAAAAATTGTTATTAGAAATGCAATTTCATAAATATCTAACCAGCGCATTAAATAACTTGCAAACATTGTAGAATCAAAATAATCAGAAGCAAACAAACGTTTCATATTCAACGCGTAATGTTCCATTGTGTGTAGATCCTTGTTTTAAGTTCTTTCACCAGAATAATAAAAAATAATTCATTTGGTAATTTACATTGTAGTTGGCCGGCTTTCTGGCACAGTGGTAACGCGTCTTCCTCATGTTCTGGGAATCTCGGTTCGAGTCCCGGTTTGGAGATGGGTGTTCTTCTGTGTGCTATCTGTGACATGTTTGACTGTGCCCCCCTATTAAAAGGGATTGTGCAAGCAAATATGTTGTGTGTGTGTGTTTATAGCTAAGTCGTACTCTTGGCCCTTGTTGGTGCTGTTTCAAAAAATATATATATAGACGCTTATTTCGGCTTAAATCTACAGCTGTATCAGCGGGAGGGCTTGTCCATTACAAGCTAGTAACAACAACATTGTTGTTGGGTTTGCTACTACCTGTTACATATGTAATTAATATATTTAAAAATTGATATAACTAATAATAGTTTTTAAAAAATGCATATTAATTAATTTATTTATTTGGATTTCGTCTGTTTTCTATTAAATAAGTTAGTAAAATGGTACTGTTTGTACTGGCCGATGTTAAATATGTTTCCGCCTCTTTTGTAAAAAACAGCCTCAAAAAACAAAATTTTAAAATATAGATATTTTTTGTCATAAATGAGGTTTTTTTCTCTAATTATAGCTTAAAATGTAAATTTTGATACAAAACTACTTGTAATCGTTAAAAGGTTAATAATATTATTAAATTATGAATTTTTGTAAATCGCATATGATCTGTACTATGCCATGTAATTCAATTCCATCAAAATTGGATAGCTGTTGGATAGCTTTTAAGAAGCAACTTCTAATTTTTCCTTTATGTGCTCAACTGAAATTCATTCAATAACTCCTCCATTTGAAGATTTTTCTCGATCAAAAAAGACTCTGAATTACTCGTCTCCAGTAATCAAAAAAGCATCCGTACCAAAAAAAGAAAATCCTTGTTATGTAAATCTGAGTAAATCTGTAGCTTATGGCAGAAAGCGCAAGTGAAATGTTAGAATCTTTCTCTCTGTGATCGAGATAATAGCCTAAATAGTAATTTCAGTCCCTTTAAGTAGCTATCAATATTCAGTCCAAATGCAAAAGAAATCACATCATCTGAAGATGCACGAATAGAAGGCCTGGTCTCTCTCTTTTGGCGCGGTATGATGCAAATCGTCCACATCGATTTGGCCTTTTTCTCGGTGTGCCAAATCCCATTTTCATGACTCTGCATATGAAATCTCCCGCTGCTCGAAAGCGGATTTTCGATATTCCGCTCAGACTTGTTTAGATATTTTGAAATCATATTACACAAATATGGAGCAGTGCGTTTTGGAAAATAAAATACTTCACGATGGATAAAAAATTGTTTTTGGAGAATCAGTGACTTGAAATTAGTAAAGCTGTTTCTTCTGTTGCTATTTCTTATTAAATGAATACATTTTAAATAATATTTAGCTGGTGTTCATGAAAAAATATTTTTTTCAGTCTGCATATGTATTACTTATTTTCTGAATTTTTAAAATCTCATAAAATTTTTATTATTTAATGATGTCAACTTCTTACCCTTTACAGATATTTACTCTTAACTGAGAAGGTGGAAATTTAAGATTTAACTAGGAAGATACGATCTTTATATTCAAATTAAACTTTCTATTGAATGTATTAGACTGGAAATCAACCAGTGAATTCTGTAGATATTTTTTATTGATATCTAAATATGTTTAAGAAACTTTTTATAAATAAATTATTGCTAGAAAAATTAATTACTTTTCAGTATACACATCAGAATCAGTTGAGTGCGAATTTTCTATGAAAAGATCTTCTGTAAAGTTATCCGTTTCAATAAAATCAGTTTCTACTTCATTTAAAAGTCTGTGGAACTCTGCTTCATAACGAGGATCAACAGGTTCGATGATATTTAGGGAACCGAGTTTAGGGTCATCTGATAATCCTTCTATAATAATGTAACACTCAAAGGGAGCTGCGATATCTCAGACCTCGTGCTAAGAAATCGCTGAAATATTTACAAAAGCATCTGCTAAAACTGGTAAGAAAATAGCACTTGTAGAAAATAGGAAGTTAGAGGGTCAATATATTCGATTGAGTTAAAAAGACAATAAAAATAATCGAAAGTCTATCCTTTGTGGTCTGAGATATCACACAGACCCCATTTGAGGGATAAATCAAAGCTCAAACTAACACACTCTCTTTGAGGGCATTTATTGGCAAATCATTACGATAAAATTCCTTTACATCGCAAACATAATCCAAGAATTTATGAGTATCTTCATGAAACGGATATTCGTCATCAATGCGAATTTATCGCCACATCTGCATCATCCATAGAAACGAGAACCCCTTTAACGCCTTCTAATTCACGCACTTTTATAGCCTTTCCCGGAGGGGTTTTAATTTTGATTGAGAAATTTTTGTAATTTTAATGTTTTAAAACATACATATACAAGATATTTCTATTACACATTTTTCACTAAAATATACATTTTTATTAAAGTTATATATTTTTAATTTTTGATATTTTTATCATATATATTTTTTATTTTAAATATTTAGTAAAATATTTTAATTTAAAATATGTTTTTTTATTTACTTAAATTTAAATTAATATTTATAAATTATTGACGTATTATTGTTTACTTCTCATTTAATACGTTATTTGTATTCGTTTTATAAACGCGTCATTTAAAAAAAATGTTAACATTTAAATTAGAAGAAAATGTGAATTTCCTAGGCCGAGTTTGTGTCCTTATTTGTTATTCTCGGCATATTAAATAACACTTCTGCAATACTCTCAATTCTCGAAATTATTGCAGAAAAAAAATAGTGAAATTCTAAGTGGCATATTATAAGTTTAAAATGTTATTTTGAAGGCTTTTAAAGTATTTTTTAAAAGCCTTCAAAAACTTTCAAAATTTATCTTTTAAAACCCTTCATTTACTAGATGAAACATTTTACTTAAAAATAATTTGGTTAATTATATTATATTATATTATATATTACTTATTCAATATATGCAAAAAAATCCTGCTTTTTTAATCTTTTAAATGATTATTTATTCATTATTTTGAAATTGAATTTTCATAGTAATAGATTCGGTCTTTGATGAAGTTTTCATTTTGCTACTATTTTCAGTGGTAATTCCAGGTCATCAATTTAGTGCATTTTCCCAATTTTTGAAGCTGTTGGTCATAAATTGTCGGAATATTGCTTTATATGAATATAACACTTTTAACTGTTATTAAATTTAACTCGCGTCCCAAAAGTTCAAATGGTTTTTCACACGAAGGATAACTTTAATCAAACCAGTTATAAAATGGTACTAATGATACTGAAATCATATAAAAAAGGACATAAGACTACATTAGATATATCTTAAAATAAGTTTCAGTCTCAGAATTCAAGAAACAAAAAATAATTATTTTGATTAGGCAAAGCTAGAAAAATTTTAATTTTATTTCTTCGATACTTTAACCTCAATTTACAGTGTCAAATGGTAACTATTTTTTCCGTGATTCAAAATTATCTCCATTGTCAATATATATTTAAAAGGAATTTCTATCCATTCCATTCTTGTTTCA
Source organism: Argiope argentata (assembly GCA_026289955.1). NCBI lineage: Eukaryota > Metazoa > Arthropoda > Arachnida > Araneae > Araneidae > Argiope > Argiope argentata. The sequence continues at coordinate 1,688,751 of JAOUZG010016999.1, read as the reverse complement.
TAATTAGTGGTATGAAAGGATTTTAAATAATAAAATATAATAGTTACGTTATTAATTATGAATGAACAAGGAAGTAGATACTAATATTTTTATGAAACAGTGTTTGTTTGAAACATTTTTATTATCTTCCTTGCAAGAAATTTAAACAAATAAATCTAAGTCTAATAAAAAATTATGAGATTCCGACTTCTAGCTTGCAAAGTTTCTTTTACAATACTCAGTAAATTTTCTTACTCTTTTGCATTTTTGCAACCGACTGGCAAGACAAAAATAATTAAGGAAGCCAAAATCGATATCGCGCAGCTTATATTTAGAGTTCCTTGAATTTCAAAGTAAAAAAAGAGTAATACAATTGAGTGCCAATCAAAATCAAAGTCGACTTCGACATCTTCTTCGGGGACTAAATACCGAAGTCATGTTTGATGTCGGAATAATTTAAAATCCATTATTCAAATCACATTTCCAGATGCAGTTGGGTGTAAACAATAGCAATCAATGCTTACATTTGACGAAAAAGAATAAATTTATATTTCCAGCTCTTCAGGGTAAATAATATTCTGAAGATAAAAATATTTGTTACATTCAGGATGCAGGAAGAAATTTTGAAAAATGAAATACTTTCTAAGCACATTTAATTTTTAAAAAAATATTCTGTTGCCAAACTTTGATTTGCCTTTTACAATTCTCTTTATTTATACTTTCACCATACAAATTTAAAGAAATATTCGTGTCTCAACACGCACAGTTCTACAGAAGACAAAAAGAAAGTTTGAGAGAGAAATAGTTTTATGATATAAAATGAAATAACATCATTTAATTTATAATTTATTTGAAAATTGACAATATCAAAAGTTTTTTTATTGTAAAAAATTTGCATTCATACGAATGCTGTAATTTATTTGTTTTGATAAATGAAATTTGCAATGAAACTATGATTACTTAAATTTCCATAACTGTTCTAATTGTGCTACACCAATGACACAGCAAATATTTGTGAAATATCCCAATTTCTGCCCATCTTACGCTTGCTTATCTTTAATTAACGAATTCAATGTGTCAAGTAATACCAATATGTGAAGGCAATCAAAACACACTGATTTTCCGTGACTTAATGAAAACATTTCAAGAATTTTATTTCAAGCACTACGGTTTTGGCGATTGTTCGTTCTGGGTTAGTTTTGCTACGTAAACACCCTGTGCCTTGAAACTGATTCAAACCTAATGCTATGATGCGAAGATGTGGTGGTTCCTTTTAAAATGTAAAATCTTTTTGAATGACAAAGAAGCTTTGGAAAATTCCAAAACAAACATTGTTTACTCCTGAATGGATGACGCCATTTTGATAGTGACGGTGACGAACGCTTTCTCCGAGCGCCTCTGGGGGTTATTTCTTAATTGGATGAATTTTCACTGTTGCCAGATAAGACTCGCATAATTGTAATTTCAGAATGAATTTATTTCTGCTTAGTAAATCGTACACACAATTTGTACCAAGCTATTCTTTTCATCCCATTCAATATGAATCTCTCCATAAATTTATATGAAGTTTAGTTCTTCAAGATCTCTAGCATTTATATTTTATAAATTTAGCAATTTTTATGGTAAATAATTCATAAACATTCCATTCATTATTTCGTAATAATTCAGCGAATCAAATTCATTCAAGACAAATTCGTCAGAGCGAAGCAATGTCTGTATTTGTACAATCTTTAACTAATAGTAAATTGGGAAATCTCTGAATATTGAAAGAGAAAGAATATTGAATGTATATTGAAAGAGAAAGATTCGAATATTCTAAGAAGAGAAAATTTCGGACTCCGGTCCAGACAATTTTGCTGCAATATGGTTTTCTCATTAATTGCAGTAATAGTTTTATTTTCGTAATAGTCTGAATCCTATTTTCATCCAAACTTTAAAATGAGAAATAATACTGCAATCTCAGCATACTCTTTTGTTTTTATACCTGTTAAAATGAATTTTAAAATTTATTTTCCTGATCTTGGTTATATCTCTAAATAATTATCGAAAAAAAACTTAAGAATAAATTTAAAATAAAGAGTAAATGTATAACAAAGCAAATACTTGAATAAATTTTATAAAATATATTTAAATGTCTTTTCTAACCAAATAATTTTTAGCTGTTTTTTTTTAAAATTTATGATAATGAGTTTACTCTAATAATTCCATCGCTAATTTACAATTTACAAAAATAGTTTTACTTAATAGTCATTTCATGTACACATAACCAATAAAAAATCAGTTATTTGCACATGAAATGACTATTAAGGGATTATTTGGAGGGAAAAGGAAATTCCTTTGATTTCTACCATTTCAATTGTGAAATTGTTAATTTATTAAAATATTTATCTAATTCTAAGTGTACGACGAAAGCTTAATATAAATTATAAATTGTATTAGTTATTTAGTATATAATAGAGTTTTAGTAACTTTGCAGACTAAAATGCATTTACACATGATATTGTTAACGATCAAAATGTTATTTTAATATAGGAATGTACTATATATTGACTCGCGTATCTATAAATTGCCTAATAAACTACGTAAAAATCCTGTAATAGTTAGTTTTATAAGAAGTGAAGTTGAAACAAATAACGTTTAATATATGCAAAAATATTTAGGATTAGAATTTCTGATTTGCTTTGAATCTTTTGTTTTTCATATTACTTATTACTTTATGAATTGCACTGTTATTGGAGTTTTATTATGGTCTATAAATTTCAAATAATTTTTAATATTTATTTGCTATTTTTTAGTAAATATATCTACATTATTTATGAACATTGTCTATAGCATCTCTCAATTTTATTTCTCTTGATTCCAATATATAACACTTTTAGTAAAATATGTCTGCTTCATTTGCTTATTTGATACAAAATGTATGATATTTTTATTTATAATGTTCTGTGAAAGTCACCAGTCCTTCACATAGTAAGAAACATTCGTTTAATGAATTTAAAATTACGTGGAAGGAAGTAAGAATTGTTGTAAATAAAATAATCAAAATAGTCTCTCTTCGTTACAGGAAGGCTTTTATAGATAAATCCGGTAAGAACCAGTTGTTTACTGCAGGAATAGCAGCCGAAAAGCAGGAACATCTCCATATGTGCTAGAAATAAAATTGCAAATCGTAATTTCGGATCCGCTAAGTAGCCATCAATATTCAGGCTAGAGGCAAATGGAATTGGAATGTTAGGAGATGACTGTCTTCTGGTAAAAAATGGGACACGAATCGTTTGCAGCGATTCGAACCTTTTTCTGGGAATTTCAAATCCTGTTTTCATGACTCTTCACATGAATTCTTACGTGAGTGTGAAACGGGCTTTTGATGCCCTTGCCTTAACTTGCAATATGATTTTAAAATACCATTATAGGCATCAAATGGGATGCGTTTTGAAATTGAGAAACTTTGAAAAATGGTTTTGTAATGCATTGAATGATACATCGACTTGAAGAATTTAACGTTATTTGGCTTGAGCTATTTTTAATGTACCAACGTTAACACGAATTATAAATTTGAAATATATTATCCTGAAATAAAATTGTGCATTCTAAAGAATGAGAAGCCTCTCATTTAACATTGACAACTCTTTAAAATCTTAAATGAAACTATTGTATAATAATACCACTTTAATTTTAAATCTTTGCTTCATAAAAATATGCACCACAATCAGATGAATTTGTATTCATGCATACAAATCTCACATTTAATTAAACAAAATATTAATATTTGCAATTACATGTTGAGTTTATTCAGACGCAAGCACCCACTTCTTTATCTGTTTTGGTTAACAATGGAATAAAACCTTTTATTCCACATTAAAAAAATGATATTCGTGCGAGTGAACAAAAGTAGTTTTTCCTTTTACTTTGTATATCATGCTTCTACGAAATATTTTCTAATTGCTTTGCCGAAATGATAGATTTATTATAATTTTTGTTTGCTCTCTAATTAGAAAATATCCATTATTTTGAGAACGTAATGCTTCTTCAGATTAAAAAGTGTTAAAAATATTATTGCAGAGCAATATTTTTCGATACTAGATTTTTGGATCATATATATCTAACAATTTCTTGATGTTTGAAAAAAAATGTAACTAATTTTTCTTTGAACAAAGTGCTCTGTTAATGGGTCCACACCCTTAAAGAACCGCTAGTAAAAATCACGGGGTAAATGCAATGAGATATGAGACTGCAAATCACTTTGAAATTATGAGAAACATATACAGAACTCGACGACAAGCTAAAACAACAACAAAAAAAAACATAGGCTAGAAGATATTGATATAATTTTGATGTTTGCCACATCGAATGGCAGTTCCATATGATAGTTCATTGAATCAATAACCGTCTCAAAGGCGAATAATTTAAGATATTCTCAGTGTAGAAAATCACTCGGATTGATATCCGGTGAACATAAAGTCAAGTAATGTGTCCTGAGAAACTAATCCACTTTCTTGAATGTGTAACATCGTGATTACGTTATCGCATTTAAAAACATTCTTAGAAGGACTTGTTAACTGAGAACATTGTACATGGTCAGCAAAAATTTTCCCAAGCGGTAATCACAAAGGATTATTCCCACAAGTTGACACGAAGCTTGAAATAAAGCTTCTATGGTACACTGTCAAGGTAGATTGCCCATATATCTACATTCTGTTTAGTCTACAGTATTCTTTTTCACTATCATCACCCTTTCGTGAAGCTTTAAATCACAAATTCCACTGCAATTAACTACTCGATGTCCAGAGACTTGACGCCTCTCTGAATTTATTTGAATATCTTCTATAAAAAAATAATTCGATGATATTGCAAACAGCTTAATAATACAAACATGCATTTAATAATACAGACATGCACTTAATAATAATGGCATATTTTTATTTATGAGTAGAAGAGAAATTCTGGGAATAGAAGACTTTTTTAGATTTTATATTAGCTTTACTAATGTAACACTTGTTGATATCTTGGATTGTTCAAATCGACATTTTAAGTATATTTCAAAAGGACTTGGGTTAGAGTTTTCTCAAATATTAATTACATACAAATTATTTACAATTTTCACCTGATAATAGAGGTATATATTATTAAAATTTAAGCTAACATATTTACATGTTAACCTCAATTTTAATAAGAAATGTTTTTATATGAAATTTCAAAAAATAATAACTGTTCTTATAATATTTTATTCCATTATTTAATATAAATTTTAGAAATATCGTTGATTTAATTCATGTTTTGATGAAACAGAATAATAGATTTTTTTATGAAACATATCCTGAATTTTGCAATGATCAATTATTTAAGAAACAAATATCAAAAAAATATGTCTTTTAAATCTTATTTTTCTTTCCAAATATCTATATTTGCTTCTTTTTTCCTTATTTACAAACAATATAAATAAATAATTTTCAAGTGTCACAACTGAAATTCCCAAATGTCACGAATTTAACTAAAGTCAGTGTTGTTGTTTCTCTTTTTAATTCTTTCCCCTTGCATTTTTGCTCCATGGAGTATTATTTCAAAGTATGAAGAAAATAAAAGACGATGATAGAAAACACGCTGTTGAACTATCTTAAAATTCTGAAGCATGACACCACAACTAAATGGAATGGCAATCAAAAGGCGCTCAGCGCTTTATATGTTTGCACATTTCTTGAGAGCATCTAGTCTTACAGCAGTTTTAAATGCGCTGCATAAATCGCATTTCCCTATTTAAATCCAAATCCCTTGGTACTTAGATTACTATATCGCATTCTTATCTACTATGAGACTAAATAAATATTTTTTTTATTTCATTGTTGCAAAGAAATTTTAAAGCCAGATAGTTTGTTTTTATTTAGATCCATGGAGGCATCTTTTGTAAGGAAAATAATATATTCATATCAAACACAAAAACAATGACGCCCAGATGTCAAAGTGTGTATTCTGCTTCAAACTTTTTGATGCATTTTCCGCACATGCATTGAAAATAGCATAGTTTGCTGCGAATAAAGCAAAAACAGTATATTAGAAGAAAGAATTAATTTCCTATAAGGTATTCTAGATATTTACAATTCCTTTTTCCATGTTAAGTTGATGAATAATTTTTTACTCATTAATATCTGTTGCCTAAAAACTAATTATTTCTTTACCTTTTCTCAAATACGTTGGAACCAAGAATATATATATTTAAATTTCTGATGCAAACATAAACTTCCCCTTTCGTTATTTGTTATTGCATTCTTTATGGGAATATTATTTAAAAGAGAGCTGAAAAGTCTTCCAGAATATTTTCATAAACATTTTATATGAAAGATTTTATTTATATTAATCCAAAATTTCAGGCTATTCTGTATGGAAATTCCTTCGCTCGTTTCTCCCAAATGTTTTACGCTTGCTTGTTAAATAATTTAGATTTAGAGTATGAATTAGCGCTTCGCAGTTGGCAATTCACACATATTAACATGCATAACCTCCGCTATTTTTTAAAGGAATTTTGAAACATTTTACGACAGATAAAATTCTCCATAATTTACCAGATAGTCCGTTACTAATTAAACTGTTATACTAACAAAACACCAATACTTCTGTTATACTATACGTATTATAGATAAAAGATTTATATAGAAACACTTGATAATTACAAATCTTTGAAAAAAATAAAATAAACATTTTAAAGAGACCGGAATACATGCATTTGAACCCGGAGAAGTCAATTTACAATGCAAATGCCAAACTACTAAATAAAAATCTTTATTAGTGCACAGTGTAGAGCTGTGTTTGCGATTACCAGTCAGAAAAATGTATTAATACCTCTTTTGCCCACCTTTCCGTATATAAATACCTAAAAATATATGATATCAAATCAAATAGTTAAGGCGACTCTTTAGATCTGAATTTCTAATAGACAATATACTTACGATTCCTGGCATTTTTCTTTTTATTTCTAAAGTCACCAAATTCACCCTTAAATGAAGAAAAAAAAATCGTCGATTCCGAATGTCATTGACTTCCCGTCGTTCAACATTATTGTAAAATTATCTTTACTGGCGATGGTATATTATCTTCGCAGACATTTTGAAATTACAAATTTTCAATGATATATAAAACTGTATATAATATCATATACATTTTTTTAATTTCTTCCTCATATGCACAAAAAGATAAAATTCATGTTTATAAATCCTTTTCTAATCTCAAATTCTGCGCTAAGTATTACTTGTTTCTGTTGTCTATCGGGCATGTGCTTCTTAAATGTGCCAAGTTATAAGACAAAACGGGATTTCTGCACAAGTCCAGGAGTGTAATTTAATTTCCTTATTTTCAAGACCTTATAAACAAAGCGGACAATCTTTTCACCTTCAGGAGGATTTAGTCGTTATCTTAAATATATTCCTTGTAGGCGCTTTTTAAATACACATTGAGGGTTCAGAACTACAACTCAAACGCCTACGTTAATGGCTTCTTAAACAGGAATGTCAGGTCCTTCGTTACCACGATAACCAACATCTGCCTTAATCCACCTTAAAGAGGATATTAGGGTTTCGCATAAGAAAGCATAGATAACTCGGATATATTCATGGAAGCTGTTGGATCTTCTACTACCACTTAATTTTTGAGACTATAGAAATATTAATTATTTCCCTTTATTCAATTGCTGCAATAATTGTTTCTTTTAATCCTAATGTTATGGCCTCAAATCCTAAATTTAATATTTCAAATTTTTATGTCTATTCAAAGATTTTAACGTCGTTAAATGCACAATTGGAGTTTTCCTATTATTTTTCTATCAGAGTTTATCAGGCAAAAATATTTAGTTTAATATAGTTTGCTAGTTATCTTCGATGGAAGACTTAATTCTTGAAATTCAGTTTCCAGTTTTAATATAATAAAGGACAGATAACCATACTTTTGCCTCCTTCTTCATATTCCTTTCAATGGTAAGTAAAACATTCTAATTCAGATTCTTTAATTAAGTATTCGTAGTTGATGTATATTATTTTTGCTATATTTTTTAATGCACATGCATGATGCCTGCAATGGCCTTCAAATTTATTGCTATGTTAGTAGTTAAGACTGATTGATTTGAAAGTGGAAAATCCCTTGTACTGAGGACAATTTTTTTAACCCTTTGTGGTCGTATGCCTACTTTCAGCCACCATTCAAGAAGGTGCATCATTTTGACATTTTTTTATTAGTTTTTTAAATTTCTAATTGTTAAAAACATCTACAGAATGTTAAAATGATGCAGATTTTTTTTCAGGGAAACTCAATTTAAAGTTGTTGCATGTATATACTTTTTGGTGTAATAAACAGGTATATGTATTAGTTGAATAATTATGCATCGAATAACTTTTCTGACCACAAAAGGTTAAAATTTAGGTGGGTGAGCATGTGCTTGCAGCACAAGAACATTCTCTTTATAAATGTTTGATATAAGATCCTTCTTAATTTTCGTTTCAGCTACCAACTAGAAATTTCTATGATTAAAAAATGTTTTCATTACTGGTAAATAGATACAGAAATAATTTCCAATAGTCAAAAACAGTTAAACCATATTAAACATTTTGAAAATGAAATCACTGCATCTTTATTGGAGAGTTTTTTCACGGTGTCAATTTTCTCACGCTTTTTTAAAGTTATCTTTGATAACTTTAATAAAATATCTAGTTATATATCTAGAGAAAATATCTAGTTTATCCCATTAGATATTTTCTAAGAATTTATATTTTTAAAAATATTTATAGTTAGTCAATAGTAATGTATAATTTTTACTATCTTCGTGTTTGGGAAAAAATCGATTTTGATACGTTGAGCAATATAAAATACATTCTGTTCTTAACATACAATTTAAGGCTGATATGAGGTAAGGGCAAAGAAATGGTATTGTTACTCATTTATTAGAATAGCTAGTGCATCTTTATTGAATATGTTTTTTCAAGTAAGTTCTAGACACAAATTTTCATATATGTAATGAGTTAGTTTATTCCCATAAAACCTATATTTTATAAGTAATATATACACTCATAAAACTAAAATTAATAGGCATATACATATGAAAATAATTAAAACCTGAGATTACCAGAAACTACTCCTTGAACGCAACAGGATTTCAGTAATCGTACATTTGCATATCATGTTGGAAATCGAAACAGTGAAGCTACTTTATTTCTTATAGTGTTGTTAATTCATTCTTTCAATATTCTTTAAAAACAATTATCTAACCCTGAAAAACATCCATTGGCTTCATGCAATATATGAAAGAACAATTATTTATTCGACAGATTCTCCGGAAAAATAATGTCTATCGATATAAATAATTAAAATCAATCTTCGAGTATATTCTGGATTCTGACACTCTACAGACCAGACCGTTTCACATACAGTTACCAAATTTGATACATAAATATTTTATGCGTAACATTTGAGCGATATTTTTGGAGACTTCAAATAGAATTTTGATTTATTAGAAAATAATTAAGCTGAATTTTGGTGTTTTATATATATACTCCCTAAAATATTATTGTACTGTTATAAATCTTACACTTTTCGAAATATAAAAAAATATTTTCAATCATATGATTTATGATTATATATATATACATTTCAAGTACTAGGATGATTTATTTAAAAATGTTTTGTAAACTGTTATTTTTCTGAAATTTTAAGAATTTTCATTTTTTAAATCAAATATTTAACGAATTTTTTATTATTATTGAAAGTTAAAAAATTCATTTTACTAATTATGTAGTTTACGAGAGGATTAAAAAGCGAATTAAAATACCATGAACTCTAAAAGATTGATTAATTTTCATTTATTTTGAAGACTAATGATTAAAATTGAGAAATTTTTTATGACACATTTCTATGCCTTTTATTGTTTTCACACAAATAACCAAAATTCATCAGAAAATAGAATCTTTGAGAATTTAGCCTAATAAATTTCAAAATTTTATCAAAAACCTAGCCAGGACATATCCCTTGTTCTGAAATAATAAATACTATCAATTTATTAGTAGTCATTTTGAGACTTATGAGTTTTATTCAATAGAATATACCTATTTGTTGTTTATTCATTTCTGTTCTTATAATTATTATCTGAAAATCAAACAGAATAATAAGGTTGTCATTCCTTAGAAAAATTGAATTTTTATTCAGATTTTTTGTATGATAAGAATCCTAAAGAGAATATTAAAATAATGTAAATTCTAGAGAAAATAATAAAAGTAATGATAAACCTAAAGAGAATAGTCACAGACAGACTCTCCGACCCTCCACGAAGGCACACGGATTAATCATAAAACTGAATGACCGGACCACCACTACAACAACAATGGCGGGAGCTGATGTTGAGACATAATGGTCATCACCGGCCATTGTACAACTCTTCCTGTAGAAAGTACGTCCCGCCATCGATGGCAGGAGTCCAATCCACCCCTATTAGTGTATCCACCAAGGGTAGTGAGATCCAACCACAATACCGGAAGCATCTCATCCCTAATTACGAGGTGCCACCCAGGGAATATCTAAAGATAATAATAAAAATAATGATAATCCTAAAGAGAATAATACGAATAATGACAATCCTAGAGATAATTATAAGAATCCTCCTGTCAATGTTCTCAAAAGTGTCAAAATAATAATTTCAACACTTGTAAGTAGAAATAAATGATCAGAAACAAATGGAATAATTACGCATGATCATACTAAAATGACATTGTTCATTTATTATGATCGATACTAGAAATGAAATTGTTGCGTACTGGAGATCCATAATGCATCCATGTAGAATATTGTTTTAGCATTCCGAATCTTGTCTTTCAAGACGCATCTTATAAGTTCTTAGACGTGATATTGCAATTACTAGGCAACGGAATGCTTTTAAATATAATGTTTGGATAGACAAAACAATAGTTTTTTTAAGAAATGGATTTAACAGAAAAATGCATTCAAAACCCTCCAATAATTCAAATAATTATTTTGAAGTGGGATGTAGAAGAAAAAAAATGTATTCTTATTATGAATATGTTTTTTAAGTAGGAGTTCGAAATAACAACGGGGGGTAAATTAATCGGAAAGCTTTATCATCTTAACGGGATAACCTTATTGTGGAAATCAATTGTTTCTAGCAGAAAACGCAAATGGAAAAAATAAAAATTATCCTATTTGTACTCAAATTAATATCTTGAATAGTAATTTCAGTACCTTTAAGTAGTCATCAATATGCAGACCAAAAGCAAATAGAATGGAGTGCGATTCTATTCGGCTATATTCTTATCTTAGTAGTAGATTCTCTCTTCAGTTGCCGTCCAAAATGTTTGAATGGATTTCCTTTTTCCGATTCTTAAATCGAACTCTTCAATCTTTTCTTATGTTGTTACTAACAAGTTTTCGCTATTTCCATGGATTAGATTGCTAGCACAAGAATTTGTTTCAGTACATTATTGAGGAAAAGGCATTTGAACAAAGGTGAACTATTTTTTTCCTAATATATTCAAAAAATCCAAAAATGAGATTTAATGCAGAATAAATTTGACTATTTCTCAAGTTATTTAATTTAAATTTAAGATGAAAAATGTTAGTTAACTGCATAAGTTTTATGAAATTCTAATTTTTTCCTTCATTTCTAAAAAGGCATCATATGCACAAGATAACCACATGTTACAAAGAATAGCACATTTCTGCCGGAATAGTCTGGTTGGTAGGGCGTTGGATTCGCATTTCCTAAGCTACGAGCTCGAACCCGCCAGCCAAGGACTCTCCTTGTGTGTGGTGGCTGGCACACGTTAAATCTGAAGTGGCAAAGTCCTCCATTTCGAGAGTAATACCACTAGGCATACAGGGTCAGAGGTGATCGTCCTCAGCTCCAGATCTAATTACGATTTGTGGATGAATGAATGAAATGCATGAATGAAGTCCGCCCCGTAAAAATTGTTTGTAACGTGTGTGAGCGAGAAGTCAGAGTTCACCCCCCCCCCTCTGCTCAGGATTCCAAACCATCAGAAGGTACTGCGCCTCTTCCGTTCTAAAGCGCAACAGGAAAAAACAACAATAGCGCATTTCAAAAATTTTAAATACAAACCTATTTTTGAGCTAAAGAAATTTCTTATAGTAATAAAAATTATAGTATTACAGTAAATATACTATTAAAAACCATAAAATCACTGTTAGTTTATTTGTATTTTGTTTGGTACAAATAGAACTTCAATAACCAAGTATATCTAAAAATTAATTAAATTCAGAAAATTTAATTATTCGTTTTATTAAAATTTTCTGGATTTCATTTAATTTCAAACATAAGTAAAAAAAAAAGATATGCTATTGGCATATTAAAAGTGTGGACTATAACACATTATTATCAGGTATTCTAGGGAACTCTTTTTTCAGAATTTAAAGTCTATAATTAATTGTCAAAAAAGTTTAAAATGGTAAAAAAGTAAAACGCTGCTTTAATGGAGAATGTTAAAAAAAATTATGAGAGAAATTACGGATCAATATTCGTCTAAAAATCTTTGAATATGACTTAAGGTTATAAATATTCATTCATGGGCTAAAAAGAAACTTTAATTCATGAATATAATTATAATGTACTGTCTCTTTATTGCTTAAAACTATTATCTTTATGATTAAAATCCTTTCAGTACTTAAATTATTTCAATGTTGATTTTTTTAAATGTAAAAAAATTATAAAAAATGTAATGAATTTATAGATTATATAGAAGCATATATTATCTTTCGTAATTAATTTAATTCTGGGAGTAAATTTATTTTTAAAAATATTTTAAAAGTAACTAAGGACGCTGTAGACTTTGAGAAATAATTATAAAAATATTATAGGCAGTAAACTTTTGCAGTATAATTTAATATTGCATAAGATTAATAGCCTTTCAGTTCATGTATCGTGATTTCTATAGAGTTTTTATATAACTTGACATGCTTCCTATTAGAAAACTATTTATCGATTGGAAATTAAAAAATTAGATTGGAAGATAAAACTATAATCGATTTTAATCGATATAACATACATATAGGATTTAATATTTTTTATATTATTAGAAAAAAAAATATTTGATTGAGAAATACTGCAAATTTGGATTTTACAAGTGGAAACACAGTTAAATTTTAGGATGCAAACTGATTTCAAAATTCCAGATTTAAAATATTGAAATATGTGCTAGCAAAAAATTTAAATGAAGAAATGTGTCAATTTAAAGCATAATATTACTTTTACTTAACAAAACAATAGCACTATTTTTAAAACTTATTTTTGAATCGTTTACTGTCATAACACAATTAAATGACACAGAAAAATATTATTTTGAACTTATAATCTTTTCAATTTTTTAGTTATTTCCATTAGACAGAATCTATAGATTAAATTGAATGAAAATTAAATGCTTTGTATTTCGAGGAACGATTCAAAATATATTTTTAATAACTGAATTTGTATATAAACTTTATTCAACCTATTTAAATAAAAATCGTATTTTCAACAAATCATATTTTTAGCAATGTTAAAATTGAAGCATATAAAAAACAGTGAATAAAACCCTATTTTCTAGACTTCTAATTTTCACAATATTCACTTCGCAGGATTCATGAATATGTAATGTAATTAGGATAAGATGGCAAAAGCTGAATTCAATTATAAAAAAAAAACATATGATGAAAAATGCCAGAAAGTACAAGAAAAAAATCTTAAAATTTATTATAAAAACTTTTCGTTAGTGACCAGAATATTCTGCTGAAAAATCAAATTTAAGGTTATTATTTTACACTGTAGCGCAGCAAAAGCAGCAGTCAAATATAATAATCAGTGGAAAAAAATTATTCCTCATACTTTGAATATTAATATTATATGCGTAATATCTCAAAATGAAAGGGAAGTTAAAGGTTTTTCTAATGAATTTTTTTACAGTTTTTGAAATATTCTTCTTTTAGGGTAAGATTAACAAACCTCTTGTTTAATTTCTCATGAATAATTCCAGCTTAACTATGTTTGCCTTAAGACTACCAGAAAGAAAAACACTTTTCCCTTCGAGACGGCTCCAAAAATAATAATCGAGCTTTAAGATTTATGCTAAATTGCAGTCATAACTTTGAAGCTTAAAAAAATCTTCCAAAAGTCATTCCACATAAAGCCATGTTATGTGTGCTAGGAAGACAATTAGCAACTGCTTGGCTTGGTTTTACATAATAAATAAAAAGCAGTATGTAAAAAATATCTGAGGCAAATTTAATTTAAGGAAATTACAACCAAAATGAGCGATTGTAAATAATTATGATTTAAAGAATAGTACAAATATTCCCACAATTTATTGTAAATACAAATATCATTAACACCTTAATGTTTATTAGATAATTCGAAATTAAAATTAAGATATTAGTTTCCACAAAAACTATACTTGTTATTGAATAATTAGTTTTTATTTTTTATTTCATAATACTACGATGCTTTCAATATTTTCTACAGTGTACATGATTCACAAACTCAAAAATTTGTTTTTGTTTTGTTTAATGCTTTATTTAAAGACGTTGGTGTTTCTTAATATTGAATTTACTTAATATTTGGTCAATTCTGCTTTATATTATATTTATAAATAATACGCCTGACCTGTGAATTTTATATGTTATTACTTTATTATTTTTTTAAAGTGAAAATTTTTGAAATAAGATGAATAATAAGTTTCATATAAATTTTGAATAATAAATTTATAATAATGGTATTTATTAATAAAGTATATATATATATATATATATATATATATATATATATATATATATATAATAAGAATTTTAAAATAATACATTGGTTAATAAATTGACGATTGATGAAATCAATCTTTTTATTTTCTAAACCCAAACGAAACATTAATGAAAGAGGAAAACGGTTATGCATTTTGCTGAAAGAGAAGGAAAAAAAGGCATGCTTTTCAAATCACAAAGAATTATAGAATAAAAACAGTTGTTCCGTTTACCTTTATAATGCTATCATTGGATGTAAGATATATAAAATAATAAAGAAAAGTGTAATATTTTCTTATGAAACATCAATGGCGATACCAGTTTTTTAATTTTTTTTTTTCGTATTCTATTTTGCAATAGTTATTAAGTATTTTATTTCGTTTCATGGGTTTCTAAAAATAAAGATCTCCCTTGGAAAGCACCTAGAGTAAATAGATGGAAGTTGCCGGTTGTGTAAGCAGGACCTCGGTTCTCCAATGTGTAGTAATGTTAGAGATACAGTTGTTTTGTGTGATAAACAATGGATTGTGATCAACGAAAGCCGGGGAACTCAAATTTCTTTTATTATGTTAATCCGTTTACTAATACCATTCATAATATTTCTAGATGCAAAGGCAAGATGAAACTGGTTTACTTACACTTTTTTTATTTATATAGAAATTTAAAATTAAAAACCGAATCAAAGAATTATATGACAATGAAATTAGCAAAAGAAAATTTGAAGAATTAACTTTTTGAGATTGAAATCTTAAATCAATAAAATTTATAATTAAATAAAATAATATAAAAAATATTTTCGCCTTTTTTGTTGATAGTTAAAACAAAAGCAAATTATTATTCCATATATGTTATCACATTTTTTAAATTATCGATGGCAGAAAAAATTCAATTTTAAATCTTATTAAGAAATGCATTTTATATTAATTTCAAAGCAAAATAAAAGAAAATTCTTCAAAATATATATTTGACATATTTTAAAGAAACCTCTTTATTTTTAATAATCTCCTTTCATGCCTTTATTACTTTCTCCTTTTTATCACAGTAAAAAATTCGAACGATAAAAAATATAAAAATCTATACCAGCGCTTCACAGCATTATCGTTTTTATAGTCTACGGCAAATTGAAAAAAAAGTACCGATTTTTTTTAATTTATTGAAAAAAAAATATTTTTCTATAAACAGTTTCAATAAGTTAAAAAGCGTGAAAGGATGAAAGAAAATTTAATGGAAAGCTTTTCACTGATATAAGTTTTATTATTACTTCTTTTATCTTGTTCCTTTAGACATGAAAGTATTATATGGCTGCATCTTAAATTTTTCTTTCTTTTTGCTTGTCATTATTTTAAGCAATTTCCTTTCATTAATCAATAAGGGTGGATTTCACATAACATTTTATGTCAGAATGCATACTTAAAATATATAGAAGGGCTACTCTGAGATGTGTCGCAGAACAAAAAAAAATAAGTTATAACTATCAGTAATAGTCAACATACTACACTTTATTTAAAACGACCATTATTTTACAACAAAAAATGCATACATTTTTTTAACTATCACGAAATTGCAAAAAAATAATAATAATAGTAAAATGGATGTGCATTATAATGGATAAATAATGAAGAATATAATTAACATATATCAGCCATGAAAAGCCTTTGAGATCGTGCATGATTTTCGAAAAACTTTTTTAAACATTAGCCAACATTTGTTTTCTTAACATATCTTATGTTTAAAGGTGATTTTATGATTAATTAAATATGCATATCAATAAAAAGGATTCAACATATTTTGGAGACGCTAACAGTGGTCTTACCTAACCTTTCGCTCATAATCTCTAATAAATATTATCTCTCTCTTTACTTCACATAACCTTCTAAAACACGAATTCTTGCTTGAAATTTACGATAAATAGTTATAAAATATTCTTCTGAGCCAGGAATGTAACATTTTTTAAAAATCTAACTCTACAATTGTCTTGAGCGTTAATCTCTAGAATGCAGCATAATAGTACTCGAAAATAGAATCTGTGTTTTAGAGGTGCTTTGCCCAAAAAAGTGAGAAAAAAATGATACGTAACGAAATTTGTAGTCGAAAATATATTTTTTTCAATTTAAGTCATTCCATTTTTAAGTTCGATAATGTTTGCATACTTCTGAAAGTTCAGATAATCTTTGCATACTTCTGAAAGTACAAACACTTGACAAATGTGCCACTAAACTTGATAGTTATCTACATTTTAGATGATAAATCTGTGCAACCAAATTTTATTCATCTAGCTCTCTTCTCGTTGTAATTATCATGTTAATGCTATTTGAATTGACAGACAAACTTCTCATGAATATATTAGCAAAATGCGACAGAAATCTACAAATTTGGCTTGTAGACCATGAAACAAATTTCTTCTGCTAATTCGAAACATTTTAATTATCTTTGTCACATACAGACATATTGTCAATAATGAGTTTTTAAAAAGAGATCAAAAACGGAGAGACTCCGCAAGTTCACAAGTGCAGTTTTCAGGATTACAATATTATATCTATATTTTAAATACGGAAAAGTAACATTTAGTGGAATAATCGACGCCTGAACATATGCAATATAGTTTAAACTCTTGGAAAATATTAGATATTAATTATTTTTTTAACCTTTATATTTTTCAATTCTTTGAAAAAGGCAATTTTGAATAAATCTGGTCAACGAATTTCCTTTAACCAACATCTAATTACTTCGTAAATCGTTTAAGTCCGTCCTAATGTAACCATTGAGTTGCTTGAAAGCAGAGCATTACTATACTTATATTAAAGTAATTCAATAAAGTAACAAAATATTGAGTAGATATTTTAATGTTCACCCACCACTTTTCTAGCCATAAATTGTCTTGTTATTATTAATATAATCGATAAGATGATGTGTGAAGGCTATGATAAATATAAAATATTAAAGTTATTAATGCTCCATATTAATAATTTAAACATAGATTATATATTGCTGATAATTACTTTTAAATTTACTTTTTATTGATATAAGAATTGTGAATGATCAATATAAAGAATTGATCTAGATTTCTTGCTCATGGCTTGTTGTTTCTATTGACACTTGTCATGGACAAGCAAGCTGGGACAGTCAATGATTTTAAGCCTAGGATGTGCCTATTGTTTTCATGGGGTGCCAAATAGGTCCAAGGGAACGTCTTAGCTACTCACGCATCACATTCGCTTGCACAGCTCTTTTTACGGGGGGGGCACATTCGTACATCTCACAGATAGAATAGGTGAATACAACCATCTCGAAGCTGGACTCGGACGCAGGACGGAGAAGATTAGATCGGGGAAAAATATGTTACCCCTACACCAGGTCGTCGGCTTCTCGAATTCTCCAAGGCGAGTATGAATATTCCTAAATTTAAGAAAAGGAATGCTAAGACTTCATATACACGATCGGAAAAAAATCACTCAGTTTTAATATAATTTTATTTTTCTTTAATTTTTTTATTGATTTATTTATTTTTAAAAAAATATTTTGAAATACTAAACTTTTTTAAGGTAATCTTATCTGAATCTAAACTCAAGGATTTGAAAAATTAATTTCCCCACAAAAGTAAACTACATGAGTTGTTCACTATTTTGTATGAATAATAATGTAAATTTACTGAAGCTATATGAAATGAACTGAGATAAAAATTATTTAAAAAAAGAATTATGAATCGAAACACTTTAAAATTATTATGTTAAAAAACAAATAATATTAAAGTGTTGACATTCAATTCGCAAATTTATTTAGTTCTAAGTCATATGACGAAGAATTATGTACTACCTAATTGTATTAGCTTCGCCATGACGCTCTTCCTTTATAATCTTGATATAACCTTTTTTTCAGTTTTAGCAGATAGGAGCAAGAGTAAAATTTTTAGCAAGGGTATAAAGTACTAATTAAGGAATCATCAGAAGGTGTAAAAATTAAATTGCGCCATAGATTTAATGTAAACAAAAAATAATAAGCATAAACATTTCTCAACTATCATCTAAGCTGAAAATAAACATGGAAATAGGAAAGAGACAAAACTATATTCAGATATCTGTTACAAATAAAGTACACGACTGAAAGAAGACATCGAATATTTAATATTTGCAACATAAGAAGAATAAGGATCGCGTTGGAAGTATTTGTCTCATCCAGCTACTTGTAGGACTATAATTTATCCCAAAGAAACGCGTTTAAGCCGAACCAACCTTACAAGACTAATGTAGGCGTGCACTGGTGAGCTAAAGAAAACTGCACAGTTATCGAAAGCAGCGTTTATGTAACGAATTATTTCCTACTCCGTGTTCTTTGTGGCTAATGAATGGTGTTTACATTACTGAATCCCCTCAAGAGGCAACACCGAGTAAAGTTGGTGGAAGAAAGTAAAAATTTTCACATACGTGACTCGAACGCCGATTACAAGAGGAGGGAGCACGGCCTTCAGGCTGCATCACAATATAATTCAATAAACTAATTTCATGGTGACAGACGCAAGGTGGTTGCGAGGAGAGGGCCCGGTGCCTTCTTTTGCCCTAATTAGATCCTTAAACTCGTGTACGGTCCCCAAAGAAGCCGGCCGTTAAGTGCAGCTAACAACCCACCTTTTCTTTCCATGCCTCTTCAGCAACACATTGCCATAATAGTGACACTTCCACCGAGACCGGAGCCTCTGCTATTTGTACAAGTTCGCCCGTGGAACTGCCAGTTAGTTCACAGTCGACTGGTTCCGAACGTTCGTTAGCAAGACAGCAGAATGGTAAATTGCTTCGAAGGCTACCTCCCTCCCCCTTTCTTCGATAGAATTCTCTTACTGGTATGTAAGACTTACGCCCGACTCCCATCTTTTAAGTTCCACTCTTTTCTGATTTAGTGGCTTACCGATTATATATGCGGGCATTTGGCCGGAATATGGCATGCATTGATAATTCGCCATTTTGGGTCACTATCAGAGTTACAGAAGCAATTGCAAGTGAAAATTCAGGCACCGTTATTGGAACTAAAAACCCAAAATGCCGAATTAAAAGGATTCGAATGTGATTTTATCATACCTAAATAAATCCCCTCAAATTAATTTCTAACCAAAATATTAAATTATACAATTAATATATATATATATATATATATAAATTATAAAAATATTTAAAAAATGACTAATACGATGTCATAGAAATAAATAACATAATAAAGAGAAAGAAATTTCGAGTTGTTATCATAAATCAAAATTCAAAATGCAGAACTTAATTTCTGTATTTTTTTTTAATTATTATTCTTATATAGGGGGTTCTAAGCAGATTTTTAAAACATTTAATTTTAATAAAACATTAAAAGTAATCTTTGATGAAAAAGGTTATATTTTAAGAGATAAGGTTTTTTAAAAAAATTTGACTTAAGATACCTGGAAATATATGCAATGATATTAGTCCTTTACACGGTGCTCACATACATGCAATTTTACCTTGTAATTCTTATATTTTAATAAATTAATAAAATAGCAGAAAAATATTATGAATTTTAAATTTAAAGAAAACAATTATGTTCCAACACTACTAATTCAAAAGTATTTTAAATGTTCAGATTACTAGAAAATGAAAACTTATTTAAGTATGAATAATATTGATAACAATATTCATAGTTAATAAAAAAATTAAATATTAATAATGAATAAATATGCTTATAATAAAATAATAATAATAATAATTAATTGCATATGCATAGTTTAAACCAAGACAAAAATCTATTATATTTATTCTACAGAAAATATATATATATATATATATATATATATATATATATATATATATATAGCAATAAAATCTTTGTAGTCATGAAAATGATAATGCTCTGAAGAATGCTTTTTTATCATAATCTTATAAGAAAAAGGAAATATCAACCTATAAGAATGAATATTCCTCTAATAATGATCCGCTTTATATTTTAGTTTACGCAAAATCACAAAGGAATTACCCTCATTTGACACATCAACTATAACCGAGCAATTTAATGATAATTATTCTCACAACACAGAAGTAGAGGAAAATTTTGAGCCGTATAAGCTATCAACTGGCATGTTATAGCCTTCTCATAGGACGAATGTCCCATCACTGGAGAAGAGGCAACTAGAGTGAACAATAGTATTGCATTATGAGATATGTCAAAAACCAGTAACTAAACAGCACCATCTCTAGTGGAGTGCTTAAATGCATATTTTATATTTGGGTAGATCAAATGTATGAATTTTATGATTTTAATATGTAGGCACTCTTTTGTATTCTAAAAAGTTTTATTTAATTTTTATTAAAAATTATAAAAGCATTATAACTCCACCTTTGAGATAACTTTAAATTAGAAAATGTAAAGCTTTTAATCCGTTTAGTTATATTTAATATTCGTTTTCATGCCAAACTGTTTTTCATTTACACGAATAAGAATTGGTTATCACTTTTCCTTACTGTTTCTCAAAAATCTCAGAAAGGTTTCATAATAATATACAAAATTAATAGCATTAAATAAAAAAAGTGCTGAAATTTCGACAATTATATTCGCAGCACTTTTAATATCGAATTTACAAAATCACACCAATCAATGCATAGAGTTCAGGATACATTGCTGACATTTGACTAATCTGCAGTGAAGATGGACAATTCGTCAATGACCACTTCAAATACCTATTGCAGCTCAATAGCAGCTTTTTTTAATAAAGAAAATAGTCATCTAAAAATTTTAATGAAAAGACATATTTATTATCGATTTTAAATTGATTATCATATTATCGGAATATAACGTTGATAAAATTAAACAGTTTGTAATAGATTTGTTGTGTCTACTAATCTCTGATTTTACCTCAGAATTAATAAATTAAAAATGAATATCATCCCATAAACAAAAAAAAGAAACTGGTTGTTAATTATGACCTATTGAATACGCAATCAACTTTTATTTTGAGCTTAACATTTTGCAATTGATTCGGTAGATTTTAGTGCAATTATTTTTCCCCACAATTTTTGATAAAATATATTGAGATATTGTAACTTTGAATATTTAAATAAGAAACACTGGCATTAACTAGCTTTTTATTTTTAAACGTCACATAACTATCTGTTAAAATATTTATATTTATACTATCACAATAATGATAATTATGACAACATTATTTTCACTATAATGATTTTTTCACATCTCCACGTTTTTTGTATAAAATAACGCAAATATTATATAAAATAAAGACTTATGGAAACTTCATATATTATAGATACTTAATAGAAGACAAAATTCTTACTATTAGTTAGTTTGTTAAATCAATTTCCATAAATATTAAATTGTGGATCTGTTATTTGGACATCAATCCTAAAATATGTACACATACATCTCTATTCAATGTTTTAGTATCTAATACCTCCACATTATTAGTAAGTCTTCATTATTCAATAAAAAAAAGTACGTAATTGGAGACTAAACAAGATGTTGAACCGTATCATCGCATTTAGCAAATTAAAAACAAAGTCAGAAAATAAGCAATTAACGTCTACAAATAATTGCAAGACAAGATTTCCTTACAATAACAAACATACCGAATTCTGACCAGAAGGTCTCCTGAAACAGTGGTACTAATTAGCTAGGGGGTAAGACAATATCAGTAACTTCCTTCTTTATTATCAAGTTCCACGAAAATTCCAGTACGAAAGCTACTGGAATGATTATTTTACCTTTGGAAAGGAACATTTCATAATAGAAATGAAATGAAGCTGCCTCTTTTTTTCTTCCTTCCCATTTCACTGGAGAAGCAAGATTAATGAGTTGTTCTTAACTCTGACGAGAAGTAGAAACCAAAAACTGAAGCCTCATATTTCATCAAACCGAAGATATGGAATAAAGAGACAGCAACACTGATTATATTTGCATATCATGAATCATGCAGAGCGCCTTAAACACGTGAAAGAAAGCTGAGATTACGGATTATTTCGGAGAAATAATGCTCGAAGAGAGGAATCCATTAATATTGCAGCGAACAGGCCGCTGTTGGTTGCTATTTTTATCTCGGCAGTCCTCGGGACCGATTCGGGACTGAAGATAGACTGCCAATTATTTGGATTTTGTTTCATATGTTTAATAATTCGGATACTTTTCATCTAACGTTACATTTCACTTGTTACCAGAGATGTAGTATATAAATATGTAACAGGTGGATTCTCTAAAAGGTGATTATATAACAATATTTTTTAACAAATAATCTTAAATACAGAATATTCAAAAATAGAGTGTTATTTTATAAACTTAACTATTCCTTTTCCTTGCTATTTATTAGCTGTACTTTATATTTTTGGTAATGTGTAGCTTGGTTTAAACAAATTGCTCGATAAGATAGAGATATTTAAAGCTTTCACATTCAATAATAAACATATTATTATACATTTAGAAATGGGATATTTAAATATATTTATGAAAGTATAAGTACCTTTTATTTATTATCTGTTTAAGCAATATTCAATCATAGTTTTCTTAATAAGATTGATTGTTTATTTGATAAGCAGGAAATGAAAATACGAAATAGAAGAACTCTAAAAGAATTGATTATAACCAATATGTATTACACCACCAATTCCCCCCCCCCCCCAAAAAAATCAAATTGTGTGTGTGTGCAATGATATTTTAAAGTCTAATTTCATTTATAATTGATTTCCAACGTTTTGTCTTAATTTATCCAATATTAAATTCATTCTAAAATATTCACTTATTTCCTGATCTCATTCCACATTTTCTTTTGAATTCATTCAGCTGAAGTTTTGTCATTCCCAAGCCTTCAGAGGAGGAACAAGAAAGTGCTGATGTAAACAATTTCTTTCAATAGATTCCTGCGTTTTCATTGCCTAGTTAGACGCACGTTGGGAAAATCACTATCGCAATTTCATTGTATATAAGCACTATGAAAAAATATTTTCTCTATTAAAATCTTATGGTATTTAAGAATAGGGATAAATGATTTACATCTATTTTTAATTATGCGATATTGTGAATGAATGTTACTTGTTCACGCCGCTTGTAAATAAATCATGCTTCCCCAGGACGTTTCATTTATTTATTTTTCATTTTTGATTATTGAAAATATCTACAGAATGGTAAAAAGATGGAGAAATTTAATTTTAAACATACACACACACAAATTTGGATCAATAAACAAGACTTTGTATATTGAATAATTATGTATCGTATAATTATTCAATATACGAGGGCTTGAATATTGAATAATTATTTCCGAGTGCAAAGATTTAGGTAATTATAAATTTTGATTCGTATTTTAGGTTAACTTTTAATATCGCGATAATTATTTATCAGAGAAAAATAAAATCAAATTCAGTGGATTATCTTGATTTACTTTAATGTTCTGCTTATTTTTCCTATATTTCAATTGGGTTTTGAATAATTTATGCTAAAATATGAACATTTTATATCCTTGAATTTATTTTTTCTCTTTGTATTTTAACTTGAAACGTTTTGGTATCTTCTTCTCACTCACCAAACCCCTGTCGCGATTACATCGTGTTAAATGGAAACTTTGTATTCAATAAGAAGTGAGAAAGCACATGTTATAACACTAAGTTTTGGATAAAAACTTTGTCTTCATGTATTGGTGGGCAAAGAGATTAATTCATCGAACTCCTGCCTATCCGGGTTTCTTGTAAAGCGGCAATTCCTTATACCACATTTGACCGAATATTCTGGAATGTTCTATATATACATATAAAACTCACCAGCAACTTTATTTTATTTGACTAATACTGTTGATGAATGAATTTGTGATAAAACTGTGCGCAGCATTTTCAGACTGAAAGTGTAAGAACATTTTGTTTCATAAAAAAGTTTTCCATCTATCACGAGATATTGTAATGGTCGAAATGTCACACGAATTGGTGTCAAATCAGTGAGCCTGAATACAAAGGCGAGACAGAAATGTCGCAACGCTGGCGAGTTTGGCATTTGTTGGCCTTTTTACCGATTATCAATAGCCTAAGGATGGCGCGTCTTCCTAATTAGCATATGCTTGGTCGGAGTCGCAGCTATTTTTCAACGCTGCACTCTTGCTTGTTTTGGAGAGGGTTTGGATGCTTTCCAATGGGAGCGCCGTGCTCAAGTGCTCAGCTCGAAAAACCAACTGGATCGGAAACCAGTTCCGGGATAAGTGCAGGGCCCCGCAATTACCGAAGATTCTGTTGGTGGCCCTGAGCGGGGGTGTGCGGTGCATTTTTCTAGGCGCCCTTAATAGTTTGTGCAGATGCTAAATCAGAATGGCAGGTGGGTTTTATTGCTCTTGTTTGATGCGTGAAGGATCCGAAAATGGTGTGAGAGAACAAAGGGGTTGATTAGAACTCGTTTTAGGTTTGATAGTTTCTAACATCAAGATGGAAGGTTAGAATTGATTAAAACTTTTTGAAGTGTTTCAGCTTTTTGTAATTTATTACGTGGTGTAAACAGAGACAATAAAAGTCGCTCGATTGCTGAAAGGAATATATATTTGTGTTCGCTTAAGTTTGAATACATTTATTTATATCATTGGTCTTTGTTGTAAAGTTGAAACATTATTTATATTATGAATCTTCAAATTGAAGTCCCTGGTACTCAAATTATAACAAAATATATTTTATGGTCTATACTGAAATATACGGTAACTGAATAAAACATGGAATATACACGCAGTTGAATTAAATAATAGCACTAAGGAGTGATTAATATTTGCGATAATTATTATTAAATCAGAATTGTAATAAAATATTTAAATCAATATTTTCTGCATTAATAATCAGTAAAATATCAATAATTTAGTAGCTGTTGAGAAATGTAAGATAATTTTGTTTTAAAGAATAGTTTTTGAAGAATGAAATATTCCAGAACGTATTGTAAATTTCTGAAATTGTTATCGCTTTCCCAAGAATTTTGAACCAGAAAACAATTTAAACTAGAAATAAAAATTAAACCAGAGATAAATTTAAAACAGAAATATTCACCATGCTATCAATATAATTGTTTAATTAGTGAGTTTGGTAACATTAGTGTCGTAATAGGATAATTTTAACACTTAACCTTTTTGTCTGGGTGTCGCGTCTTCCCCATGACTTCGGCATCACGGGTTCGAGTCCTGACTCGGGCATGGCCGTTTTTCTGTGTTCGGTATGTGTGGTTTGGAAATGTGTTCCATGTAAAAAGCGTTGGTGCGAACTCTTGGCCCCAGTTGGCGCTGCTTACTCGGCTTAAGTCGCTGACAGCGATTAAGTAACTAACTATCAGTGGTTTTGCAAAATTCTATAACTTGCAACAACAACACTTAAATAATTGATTTAAAATACAGGAATTATAAAAGGAAATTTAAAAACCAAAATTTGCTAGGAATCTACAAAACATGTGAAGAAAATAGAGTATGTACACAAACCTGTAGTTATATTTTTATGCACGGTAAGATTTTTGATAAGGATAAACTTTTACAGAAGTGTAATAAATGCTGAATGGGCATTGGATTAAAAAAAAGAATTAATGATTTGAGGAACCCAATAAAAGCTTGGCACAGTTGATTTTGGGAACTATCATGCTTTCTCTTATCATTTAGCAAAAATTTAAAATTAATTATATTAATAGATTAAAGCTACTAGAAATAAGATCGAATTTAATTATGTGGTAGAGCATTTAAAATAACAATAACAACAAAAAATGCAGAGGAGAATTGCTGTTGATGTATTTAAATTGCATAAATCTATTTGTGAACATAAAAAAAAATTCAAACACGGAATATTTTTAAAAAAGGCTTAGGTTTAATGCTAGAATACAAGATTTATGAACTCGACTAATACTAGATATTCTAAAGATATGGTATTAAAAAAAACCCAAAATTGATGTAAGTGTAAGGAAACATGCAATAGTGAACAATCACATATCTTGACTCTAAATATGGTCTAAATTATAATTAACAAAAGCTAGTTTCAAAAAAAATTCAGCTTTCTGATAATCTGTAATTCTAAAGTACAAAATTTTTAATTCAGGAATGAACTAATATTCAAATATAATTATATTTTAACACTTATGATAATCTCTAAATTTCATGAAATATGAATTGTGAATAACAATCTGTAGCATTAGAATTCCATTTTATTATAGAAGACTATATTATAATTAGTTTGACACATCGCTATTTAGGCCAATTTCTTACAATGATTTCAATTTTAATAAAAAAGTGATTTTTTTTCTAATCGCTTATTTGCATCCAAATACGCTAAACATGTGAAATCGTATATAAAATCATAATATATTAATGAATGGTATTTCCATTAATTTTTTAGGTATATTTTTGTATAAACCTTTACCGTACAAAAAATGGAATATTGCAATTTCACATAATCCTTGAAAATTTTTATCCACATCAGAAATATTTAGTAATATACTTATAATATAAAACCATCTAAAACTGATTGGTGAAATTTTGATGTATTTAATTTACTAGCATGCCGATTATTTGATCATTCTTTACATATTTCAGTTTTTTTCTGGCAGTATACATAGGCAATATGCGCTCTAAAAATACAACTATTATGTTCATTATTTATTTCTATCTGGAATTCAGTTTTTATTTCATGCATTATCGTTTGTCTAATTTATAAATGTATTGGTTTGCTGAATTTTTCAATTAATAGGTTTTGAACATCCAGCTATTGATATAGCATTAATCAGCGGGAGTGGTCTCCATATGACTTTCCAGAACGCTATCTAATAAATAGGTTATTTCCCTACACACACCAAAACTTTATAGACCTTGTCTTGAAACAGAAAGAAACCTTGCATGGCATTGGTGCACAATAGTTACAAAATATTAACATTTAAATTGAAGCTCCCATTTTTAACGAATATAGTGTATGATATTATACGAGTTCAATGGCGGTTAATCTTTGGCTGATAGTTAATAAAAAGAATTCGAGATTTACATTCATTTTTAACAACCGACTAAAACTCAAATTGGGCGAAAAAATGCATTCAAAGCTACAAAATCACAAACGAAATTTGATATTTTTGTCACTGATGATTTTTATTGAGTTGATGATTTTATATTTTTCTGAAATTCCAAATTAACAGTTGGTCACAGTTAAAAAAATTTGTAAGGTGTCTTCAATTGCCTACAATCCGTTGACAAAAAATTTAGATATGTCGCTATTTATATTTGTAGATGTTTTTTTTAAATCTCATATTCAAAAAATTGGACAGACAAACTTCCTTTGATGGAGTTTTTTAGAAAGGTTCAAATTTTTCATTAAAAAAAAATTCATTCGTCTAGCTCAAAGTTGTTTTGAGTTAACTTTGTCAAAAATAGAAATATATAATGTTAAAAATGTGTTTTTTGAACTAAAGATGTCTAAAACGTTGATATTAGTCAAAAACTCACGCTCAGATTTTTTGACGATTATAATGCCTTCTCAAAACTTCTTATATGATAAAGTAGAAAATGCTTTACAAATAACATAATTTAAGGGACTTAGTTAATATGACATAAAAGAAGCTCTGCTCTGCATTCGTCCCGTCATGTACTAATAATGCGTTCGTGATTAGACTCTTGGTTGAATAAATATAAACCAGGTTAATTTTCCATGTAAGTTAGAGATCAAATACACACTTCAAGTAGCACTTGACAGAATGCAGTTCCGATTACAGTGCACATGTGTGCTAATACACTGCCCCTTAAGAATGTACTGAATCCTAAAAAAAAAAAAACTCAGCAGCCAATAGAAACACATAAACCTTATGAAGCAATCAAACAGTCTACCAAAAGTCAAAACTCTTATTTATATTTATAGTCAAGGTAGAAAAGAAATATTTCCCAGCATTGATCGTTCCCCACAGGTTTCAGTTGTTTTCTTCTCCGCTTTGTTTGCATGTCATGGGCAAAACGTTTGACCAAAAAATGTGCTTCAATTCTATGATTACCCTTTTATTTCTCATCCCAGGACTTTTAATGACGGATCCATTTCTGTGGGGAGCAGTAACTTCCGCCTTCTTTGTTATCATCGGAGATATCCTTAACCTTAATAAAACCTCAATTACCGGAAAAAGGCTTTCCCTTTGTTCTGGACATAAAAAGGTTACTAGCCCAATAATGGTATTTATTTATTCTTGTAATAATTATTCTAGTTGACGGAAATGGATGAATTCTTGGTAATAAAATTAATCAATACATGTAAAACAGAACGTTGTTTAAATCTAAAAAATAGGATGCATCTTATAAACTTATTTTGAACCGTTTATATTACTTAAACTTCAAAATAAAAAAAAATCTGCCATTCATTTGAAACTCATTAAATAAATGAACATTATTAATGTATTAAAAATTTTTTTAAATAAATGACAAAGTAAGAAAAAAGGCTTTAACTATATTCAACAGTAAAGCATTCCTCCAATCCCAAACTAACACAAAACAAACTGCATTTTTACTTCGATACATTTCTAATGTTTGGGTTGGTGTTAGTTCGCTTTTGTGAAATCTTATACTTCATGTTTCAAAGAATTTTTTAATGAATTTATTACGAGCTAGAACTTTGAAATTCTGCGTATTTGCATTTTTAGAATAACTACATTATAAAATAATTTTTTATCTTAATTTTTAAACAATGAAAATATATTCTTGATATCGGATATGATAAAAATGACAAAGCCTAATGAAATATTTAATCTTCTTTTTTGTTATTAATTAATTATTTAACTGCAGAAAATTATTAAAATCAAAAGATTATATATTTAAACGTTTATACATCAATGAAATTATATTTAAAACATTTTTAATTCATCCCGTTACTCAAAAATTAAGCCTTTCCATAAAATAAAAAAAACAGATGGGCTTAGAGCCCTTAAATATTATTTGTCAATACTTCTTAAGTATTCGCTACCGATTAAAATATGCTACTCAATTCTTAAATATTCTTCTAAAAATTTAGAACATATCATTGGATTGAAGCTATTTTTAAACCAACAATAACAATTTTTGTTTCATTTTAATACTTATCTTCTCGTTTAATTTTAATGCAATGCCAAAACCAAAAGAATTTTAATATTTACTCGCTCTTGAAATTATGTGTGTATATAGGGATTAGCTATGAATATTTAATTAATTTGTAATTCAAAAATATTTATTTTAAATATTTTTATCAAGCATTTTTGTTTCAAATTCATTAGATCTTGAATTGTTAAATTATTCATATATAATGTCCTGAATAAGGAAAGAGATTCAATACTATTACATTAGATATTAAAGAAACTTTTAATCTTCATTATAATATTATGTCTCGATGCTACGTATTAGAAATTTAAATTTTATTCCAATCTGTTTGTTTCCTTTACTCAGTTTCATTCTTTTGTTTTGAAATTCCTACAATATAATTTATTTTTGATTGCATTTCAACATAAGTGGCAGTACAATAAATAAAAAATGTAATTAAAATGTATGTGGGGAATTATCAGATTTATTAAATGAAGTTTTCTTTTATATTTGATTACTACTAATTATTATCAAGTTTTCAGCAAGATAATGTTTTTAATTTCCACTTGTGTATATATATGTGGGGGGTGCGTGCGTGTGCACGCGCACGTGTGTATGTTTAAAAAGTAGTATATATGTTTATATATTAACATATATGCGACAGTTCATTTGTATACTTTATAAAATGCAATATTTTATCGACTTTACTGTCCTCTTTTTGAATAATTTTTTCCTGGTAATTCTAATGTGACGTTTCATTAAAATATAATATTCCCCGCTTACATCCATTTTTAAATAATTTTTTTTGTTATTTATTGAATAGGCTATTTTCTATCTCCATTGAGATTTTGAAGCATGGGATAGTCATTTTAAAGTGTTATTGATCTACATCATTTAACAAATAGTATGCTGATTGAGGAAAAAATATTATCTTTGGTAAAATATAACAATGTTTTTAATCAAAAAAATTTCGATGAATATCAAATATGGAACGGCATCGTTCAAATTCATTTTTTATTCCACTTTTGAAGTCATTTTGGAACGGGAAACAAACAAATAGTTCCCCACCATCATTTGCGAAAAATTCTTTCACATAAAATGCAGGTAAACTCCATGAAAATGAATCTAGAAACAAGACTTTATGAACGAATATCCTGTTAGTAAGATTGGTCGCAATTAATTCCCTCGTCCTTTTATTTCTCTCTATTGTAGAGAAAGCAGTATGGCTGGCAGAATCGATATGACAGTCGGTGGCTAATTCCGACTTGGAAATCAGCAAATGAGAAAACAGACTGGCGTCGAGATGCCACCTGTTAAAAATGATCCGGAGTAAAAGGAATCTCCTTATTCAGAGTCTGCAGATATCAATTGCGAGATTGTCTTCCCGCTTCGGGAAATTGTTTCGGAAAGTTAAGGCCAATAAATGAAGCTCTTTCGCGGGGACTAAGAATCGTGCGTTCATTGCGCTCTGGGGACAGCTTTCGACCCCTGCTTAATCCCATCGAATAAATATCTGAGAATATATTCGAATCGAGCCATCGCATCCATTTCCCTCTGCTGGGAGAAAATGCTGATCTCGAACGAGAGGGGCATTTATTTTCTTCGAACGCGGAGTCAAAGATCGTGACTTCTTCTCGGACTTGCTTTTGGTTTTGGGGATTTGTTTTGGATCACGCCTGCTTATTATCTTGATAAATCTTCACATGTGTGATTTATATGATTCTAAATTAGTACTAATTGCATAATTTCTCATGTAGTGAAGCGTTGAGTAATTAAAAATTAATGTATGTTGCTCGAAATGGAATATAATATTTTTATTTATCTTTAAGAAATTGTAATTTATTTTCTGAAAAATACGCTTAAAAATACAAAAAAAAATATACATCTTACTCGGAATGAAATAGAATATTTTTATTTATTTTCAAAATATTTTACTTAATTTTGTAAATAATACACTTTAAAATAACAACAAAAAAGTGTCTTGATGCTGTTAAAGAAAATGTTTTCCAAATTGAATGAAGATATATTAGTTTTACACTATTGTTGTTGTTGCACGCCCCCAGCAGTGCTAGACCAGGTCCATAAGTGAATGAGGTAAGGTTGCAGCCCCTAGAAATAGGTAGAGGACCGTCATAGCTCAATCACACACTTTGGCTTGCTCAGCTCTTTTTTACAGGGGGTACATTCACACATAGCACACAGTAGAACAACCATGCCCTAACCGGGACTCCCAGAACACGAGGAAGACGTGCTACCTCTATGCCAGAAATCCGGCTTATTTTTACACAAGTATATCTTATTTGATCACAAAATTCTTCAAACAAATTATTCCAAGTAAATTTAAAGCTTAGCTAAAATTCCTAGTAAATTTAAAACTTAGGTTAAATTAATAAAATTAGTTTAAAACTTATATCAAATTTTATTTATCTGCAACTTAGTCTGGTAGATTGCCTGGATTGTTATTAAGTCGGAGCTCTAAGAGAACATAAAAACGCTAAGAGAATTAACAATAAATAGTGTGAAAATCACTTTTAAACTTTTCCCTTAGATCTCTTTGTATCTTTTTCGAATAATTATACATTTATTCAATAACTTGAAGTCAAAGAAATATCATAATGGCACCACATGGGATTTCGGAATAAATGCAGTATTATCTCGACCAAGGGCCGCAACTTCCTTATTATAATTCAAAGCGTAAACAATCTTAGCTTACCTCAATCTATTAAAATAGTATTTTAGCTAAAATACATCTAGCATTTATTATACCTTATAACCAGGCCTACAAACTTTAATAATTGAATTCTCGGGAAATGATTTTCGTTGTTAGAGAATGAACTTCCAGACAATGTATCTTAATAAACACCTGCCAGATTTCAGCTTTCTGATAATCATGAATGTTCCGTTTAGATTTTCACTAAAGTTACTTCAAAAGTGAAAGCAACGAATTCGGTTATAGTTTAATACAATGTATGCTGACGTCCTAAATTTGAATCACTTACATGTTTATAAGCAATTAGGCTTATTTTTAATCTAGAACTTTATATGGCTAAAATATATACAAGATACAATATTAAATAGAGGAATGGTATATTAGAAAATAATTTAGACGAAGAATAGACATGATTTTAATTTCAATTGTAAAAGTATTGGTACCAACGTGTTTGAGGATAATTTAAGATTAATTTAAATAATGTAAACTGTATCATATGAAGAAATTCATGGCATTAAAAAGTTAGTTTCCTAAAATTTAAGATTTTTTAAAAATAATTTTTTAGTATTGAGACTCTCAAGATGTTCATCAGAAATAATTAATATTTATGGTATATATTTTCTTTAATTTACTCAATTTTTTCACTTAGAGTTTGAAAAATCATTTTTTATTTATTGGTGAACAACTAAAACAATAACTACTAACCGAATTTCAGGGTGCTTTTGCAATCCTTTTTGAGATTTTATAAGTTACTAATTTACAGTTATCTTACTTTTATATGTGTTTATAAACCATATTAAAATCGATTTTATTTTGATACTGACAATAATTTATTAGCCTCCTAACTTTGTGGATTTACAACTAACTGAGAACCTTCAAAAATTACTGAAATGGGTAAAAAATTTACCTAATTTCAGCTGTATGTCTTAATCAATTATAAAAAAATATAGAGATGAAAAAACATTATTCGTTCCCTTTTAGATGGATGGGTATGAATTCAGCTGAGATTTGCATCTTCCTGTCTTCTTTGTAACACCCTGTGAATGGTCAGATGAATGAAAATTATTCCAGAAATATTGTTCAGGAAAATGTTAAAAAGCAAACATAAAAAAGGCATTGAGAAAATCCCCAGAAATAATTCTCATAACCATAGCGTGAAAATCATTGAAAAGTAGTTTTCCTGTCAGAAATCTACCGGAAATGTATTTCTCAAGAATATATGATGAGAAGCAAGCTTTTTAGCAGTCTTGTTTCTGATTAGTTATGCTTTCATAAATTAAAAATTTATAATAATAAAATATTAATAGATTATAATTGTACTTTTTATCTCATGATTAATTTACTTTGCCAGTACATCTTCGTCTGACTTCCCAAGAAACAAATATCGCCCTTTATAGGAAGTTGAGTGCTTTCTAATTCATACACCATATGAATGCTTTGAAATTTATTTATTTCGTTGTGAGTTGTTTAATTCTATTAACAATAAATTAATGCAGTAATTAATTTATTACAATATTATCAAAACATGAAAAGTTAAATTTATATCTAATTATATATCAAATATTTTCAAGAGAATGCATATTTAATAAGGAAATATTAATATGTTTTCGAGTGTATGAAAATAATTTCAAAATCATCGAAATATAAATTTAGCTTTTATTTTTAAATGGTTGGATTTTAGCATTCTTCTTTATAACACACACATACAGACGCACACAATTAATTGATTAAAGATTATTTATTTATTGGTGAATTGATAGTGGAATAGTGTTGAAACAATAAATTATTAATCATAATAATATACATGTTATTGAAGATATTTCACCTCTTGAAAAAATAATTCTCTTTTACATGTCTAAAGAAAAAAAAAACAATTCTACCTGTCATCATAAGAGAACATGTGGAGAGACACCAAACTAAAACCAAACTAACCAACACCTTCAACACAAAATCAAAAACAATTGAGCAGTAAAATGGACGACAGTGGTAGAAAATTTGTAATGTTTGTGGAATTATTTGTTTCTCACAGTGCGCGATGGCGCAAACACTCCATACAAATATCGTTTTAAAACATAAAAATACAGTAATGTAAAAAGTGCGAGATCCATCTATGCTGAGAAGCCTTTTGTGGGGAATATTGCGACAGGAATTATAGTAAATTCATAATCTGAATGATATTTAAAATTTACCTGATGTACCATTAGGTTCTTATGAGTTGCAAAAAGCATCATGTGTTGCCAAAATTATTTAGAATAATCGACATTACAGACCATTGGACTTAAGCTATTACATTTGGAAGGTGATTCCGTTTGGAGTACATAATAGTTTCTCATATTTATTAATAGATGCTTAGTTAAATACAAATCAAAATATTAATATTTTTCATGAATATAATAAATGATTTTTATATCACACTGTAATTTAAATTCATTTCTTTTCAGATTCCTATTTTCATTTCCACATGAATGTTGCCACATTTCAATATTTTTTTTAAAAAAGGATTTACAACAATGCCCTCTTCCGTTTCATCTTTCGCTTCTGGATGCACACACGTTACTAGTATAATATGAATTTCTTTTTGAGTATGCACGTTACCACTGCTATGCTTTAAATATAATATTTTCAAACGACTAAACATTATCTTACTTTGCTGATTTCAACTAGAGATTCGAAACGCTTTTCACAATTCTTTAATCCAGAAAACTTTTACTAATTGGGGTTTTTTTGTGTTTTTCCATTCTTGTATCACAAAATATTATGAAATTTCATATTTTTTGAGGAATCATTTTGTCACCTCCAACTTCATCTTACTTGTAAATTTACCCACCTCCAAATTTTATCTTGCTTGTAAAATTTTATGCTATTGTTCTTTAGATATCTTCATCTTATTCTCTAAATTAAGTTGTCATTTAACATGGGAAAGTATTTAAAATACACTTTTGATATATTTTTTTCAACCATTGAAATAATTTCAAATGCTGATTCCTGCAGAGATCAATTATTGCCTCGTACTATTTTACACTTTTTGAGTTAATAACCTTCAGATTTGTAAAGATCGAGATAAATCATTATTTGGAATTAAAAGACCAATAATAAAGAAATGGAACAAAATAAAATATACATGCACCAATCTTATAACAAATATATGAAAAATAATAACTTAAAAATATACACCAAATAATTAAAAAAAAC
Organism: Argiope argentata; assembly: GCA_026289955.1. Taxonomy (NCBI): domain Eukaryota; kingdom Metazoa; phylum Arthropoda; class Arachnida; order Araneae; family Araneidae; genus Argiope; species Argiope argentata. The sequence goes on along the minus strand of JAOUZG010016999.1, from coordinate 1,653,085 downwards.
TTCAAACATATTTTTTAATTGGTTGATGGTTATGAAATTAAAAATAGTTCTGCTCAGTCGCATTACCCTAAAAGTACATTAACTTTTATATACATGAACTGTGGTAAATTCGAAGTTTATTCTTTAGTAATTTTGATATTTTTTACATAACAGCTAGTTGTTTGTGTAATGATCTGCAGTTACTCGAATTTTTGACAACTCATTTAAGAAATTTAGATACATGTTCTGAAGTAGAAATCAACTGTCATTAAGTTTTATTTGCTTACAATTGCATTTTTCAAAGCATTGAACACATTTTTTAAAATACTGAATACATTTTTCAAAACATTAAAAATATTTTTCCAAACATTGAGCATACTTTTCTAATCTACGATAAGTGGAGAAACATATACGAGTTAATCAGTGATTATACCATTTAGGGGCAGTTATTGGAGTCTCTAAAATAACAAATAAACTTCTGCAAGCATTGTGGGAAACAGGAGCATAATCGTACACTCAGCTTTCTAAAGATAGTGGCTTTCTTTCCTGGAAGGTCAGGTGAATTTTCTTCACCAGCAGCAAGGATCTGCCTCCACTTTAGACCTAGACCTACAAAACTAATAAATTTTGTCCGTCCCTAATGTCCCAGCAGTCATTAGTCGAGAGAATTGAAACAATTACCTCTGGTGGGAATGGACGGAGGGGAAATACAGACATTGTTTCGATCCCGTGTACCACTAATTGCATTTTAATTCAAAAACGAGTTCCACCTCCCGGATTGAGGAGTCTAAAAGGAATAGCCGGGGGATCCGCCTATTTCAGTCTGGATGCGGTTGTTTGCGATTTATCTGATTGAATGCTTGTCATAGGCCGGCCTAATCGATGATGGTTTATTTGGAGGATGAAGGAAGGGGGTTTGCGTCCTTCTTCGAGGCAAAAGTCATTAGCAAATTGCATGGTTGATGAACCTCCCGTGGTGCAGCTACTGCAGGTTGGTCCCAAAAGTTTTAGAGAGATATGGAATTTTGAAAAATAATGTACAGAATGTTGCTGTTCGTGATATCGAAATGCAAAATGAATCGACCGAATCATTTATCACTATGTTTCATAAAAGTTGCAATCTTAATATTGAAAATTCCCTAGAATGTATAAGATAATTATTTAACAACTTTCAATGTTTCTCTTTTGGTCAATAGATAAAACGGAATAATCTATGGCAAGAATGAATATATTGTAATAACTAATAGAGCTTTGATGTTTACAATATTCAGATATTAGTAGACTTTAAAATATTTTTCTACTCTAAAATGTCCTTAAAATTCGGAACATTAAATGGTCCTTTGAAATATATTACAAACATCCAACCAGTATTTATCCAATGGGCAGAAAATGTATGGATTTTCTTGAGGTCTAATTTACAGATGATTATAAGAAATGGCATTTTCGAGAAACATAAGACCTCCACAACAAATTTAGTATTCTTATTCATGCCAGTTGAGCATCTTCTTTTATATATTTTTAAAAAAATGCTCAAAAAATATTTATTAATGGATGGAGTTAACTTCTGATAGGCTTCCTGATTTTTGCCGAGCAATTTAACTTTAATCTGCATTGTAGAGCCATAGTTAAAAAGTGTACACTGATAAGATAAAATCTCATATTGAATCTGAAAAAATAAAGTCTCATAAATGTTCATGTATTTTTTTTTATACATAAATTATGTAACAAGTAACAGGTAAAGCTAAATCTCGTAATCTGCAAAAGCTAAATACAACTTGGAAGTGTCGCTTTCTTCAATATATTCAGGAGTGCATAACTAAAAATGACCATATATATATTTAACTTTTTAAAAATTTGAAATTTTCCAATTCGTCGCCCTCACATTCTCAGATTTCAGCTTTTAAGTGATTATCAGTAATTGATTATTTCTAGATAAATAAAATTTTAGTAAAATTTGTTTTGAAATTTCGCTGTACACAGGAAAAGTTAATACACAGCAAATATGTTATTATTTCTATAATTTCTTTAATTCAAAATTCCATTTCAGTAGCCTGTTTGGTAAATTTGCTCTAACAAATATTAATGGTTTTTTTTTAAATTCACTGTTAGAAGAAACAGGACTAAATAATGTTTAGAAACGTATAAATTTATTTAAATATTTTAATACAAAGAATAATTAACTAAATAGCATTCTTGAGGCATATGGTTTCGAACAATAAAATAGTAAAGAAATATAGATACTTTATCAAATAACATTAACGTAATAGGTTTGAATAAAAAAAAGCAGAACTTTAGAGAACAACTGGAGAAAAACAATTATCAAAACGCTGTTAATTTTCAAGTTCTAATCAGTAGAAAACAGCATTCATTTTAAAAATTATGATTATAAAAACTCTTTCATGTGCGATAGATATGTTAACCACATTATTTTAAAACAGATTTTTTATGTTTACTAATTAAAACAAAATTATTTCTTAAAAGAGAAAAAAAAAGGAATTCAATAAAGCTTAAAATCGTTTTAAAAATCAATTAAGAAACTAAATGATCTCGAAAACAATTCAAAGCAACCAAAGTTTCCTAACCCGTACTCCTGTCAACTAAAATTAATAATGAAAATTTTATATTTTTCATCACACGAAAAAAAAAAGAAAATCCTAAGTTAAGATGAGGATAAAACAAATTATTCCAAGTTTATTAGATTTGTTCGTCATAAATTGCATTAAAAAAAAGAAAAAAAAGCAAGAACTAATAAAATGCTAAGTGGGTTGAAAGATTTATTTAAAGGGAAAAAAAGGCAGCTAAAACAAAATTATTCAATGCAGCTAAAAATCGTAATCATCCATTAATAAACTTTATTGCTCATCACCACGTGGGGCGAAGGTCCTACAAACAGCAACTTGCTGTGAAGTTCCAACAACCAGCAAAGTAATGGACAAGAACCACCTTTTGCTTGTTGTTTCTAAAGCATAGATTCTTCTTTCTAATGACCATGTACAGGGGGTGGGTTCTTGAATTCGGGTGGAAAGAAAAACAAAACCACCCCCGGCCTGCCTTGGTGTGAGGATTACTTACAGCGCCGCAAAGATCAATTTATTCGAGAATTGTTAGGAAAAATCTTCAATTACTTATTCGATTTTTCACTGGGGCGTTGTTTTAAAGAGACAATTTGATTAATTTATTGAGTAGAAATTCTTTACGCGTCGCTGTTGAGGAATTTTTTTTCTTGGAACGCCCCCTAAACGTGGAATTAATCAAACAAACATCGCTCGATTTTCATCGGTTTTTTTTATTCTTTTGGTACTTCTCATTTATAGTGGAAATAAATTATTAATATCGCATCATCAAAGATAGTGCTTTTTTAAGAGGAATTAATAGTATTAGAATAGGGTGAAATAAATTGGATGTGGGAAAGCAGAAGGTGACGATGGAGAACATACATTTTTTAATGGTACTTCGAACGATCAGCAACAAGTTTGAAAATCTTCATGAAAGAATGTAAATTTATGAAGACGAAATGATTAAAAATGAATTTTGATTGGTTTTGAACAGAATAGTACACAAAAGTGGTTGTATTTATTTTAGATTAAATAGAGAACAAACATTAAAATCAAAAAGATGCTGTTAGAATCAGCCAACGAAAATATTACTAATGAGAATATTGTTAATATCTTTTTTTTCAAACTTAAACTCTTAAAGATTATTCTTGATGATGATGATGTCAGGATATTTCAATAGCAATGATTTTGTGGATTAGCACTATAATCTTATGGCTGAGTTGATACTTATCCCTCTGTATCGTGTGTAGTGCAGATCCTGCGTTCGAAAAAATAATGATTGGTAAATCTCCTAAGATAAGTAAATCTCCAAAGCACACTTTATGGCCTCGGGCTCACAAGTATCATTGGAAGAAATTTTCCCAACAGGAATACTGTGGCACTCCTGCTCAACGACTGGTCCGAAAAAGAGGACTCCTGCTCCACCTCATTCAAAATTAGAATCTAAGGAGCCAACTGTGTGACAGGCTCGACAGGTTGAAGCAGGGTTCTATAAGAATTAAGTTAATTTTAGTCTGGATGCGGTAATTTAGTCTGGACGTAAGATTTGGTAAGGTTCTTTGAAAATCTCTAGGGATTCATAACGGAGATGGATATCTGTCCTGAAATCCTGGTCGAACTGAAGGGGAGAAGATATTTTTAACCTGCACTTTCCACTCCACGCATGGAAAGCCCTTCTTAAGAAATGGTGATCAGTTAGGCTTTGGATTTTATTAGTGAATTTTATAATTTAATAAGGGGATGAGGCCTCACTCCTTTTCAATTTTGATACTGTCCGTTGATGAAACCCCCCTGGTGAGGGTTTTAGGGGCCCTCTACTGAGCAGCGTTGATAATTTCCTTTGTGGCAAACTTGGCTGATGTTTAAATGGGTGCAACATATTCAAGAACAGGCCTATCGATAGATGTATAAGTGTTCTTAACAGTTTTTGGACATCACTCTTTTTCTTAACGTTTTTATATGTAAATTAGAAGGAATGATGAACTGTCTGCATCCGAGAGCATGCGCATATTCTAGTGCATCTTTCTGCACCAAAGCACTAGAGTATGCACTAAAAGAATATACAGGAATACCATGGATAGTATGTTAAATATATAGTGAAAGTTATTTCAAATTTAGTATCTCCAAAATGTGATTATAGCAACTTAAGTTCAATTTTAGTAATATTAACGTCCTATTTAAAGTAATACAAGGACTATCTGGGACTCTCATATGATGGCATTTTTCAACATCAGATTTTGATCTCCATCTAAAAGAAGTAGGAATATTATTTTTTTCATAAATCAGCCTTTAAGTCATTTATCAGATCATTGCGAATAATAAAGGAGTATGTTCGCGTATATGAAGGGTCCCTGCACTCATTATTTAAATTCTATAAAAAAACTACACTGTTTAAAAAATTTAATATATTTTTTGTGTGATTTTTAAAAATACATCCAAATGTCCCAATGAGATTTAAATCGAGATCATTGTTTCATTGCTTATTTTTCTAGTGTTGAAAGCTAAAAAAGATTTTTTGTTACCTACGAACATTACATGATGAATAAGGAAATGAAATTGCAGAATATTGGAAGGTGGCGTTCATTAAAAAAAACAGCAAGTTTTTTAATGTATTATGAATTTTTGTTACTTTAACAGAATCATTAAACAATAACAAGAACAAGATATTTTAAAACAACAAGACTATCGTAATTTGAAATTTGAAATTGTGTCACAAATAGCATTCCCTCAAACTAGCTGGTGGTCATAAGAATTTTAATGTAATTCCAAAGAAGTTTTCGGAAAAAAGGGAAATAAAAATTATAGAACAATACTTTAAGATCGAGAGCTGTAAACTGTACATACGAACAAAAAAAGAATTTTCTACATTCAAGCGCATCGAATATATTAAGATCCTTAATATCAGCATTGGATTCTACTTTTTGTGTGTGTTTTATGCGATAAATATATTACAGAAAAAACATTTCGAATTCCATGATCTAATTATACAACTAAGAATATGTAAAACATAAATACACATTACATATAGTTCAGTAATTGGTAAATATTACTAGAACATAATAAAAAATACATTACTTATAAAGTAATCTCTTTGCTTTTATTTTAATGTTATCATGCCAGAAAATTTAAAAGCCTACATTGAAAATTTTATTAAAATATCAGAATTTTAATGATAATATTTTTATATCCAAATTTTAAAGAAAATGATTTATAAAATATATTAATCATATAAATGTAAAAAATAATAATAAAATAATTTTTTGTAATTCTCTGCCTGTTTGATGGTTACTAAATAAAAAATATTCATTTAGAAAGATTAGACTTACTTAACACTTTTTCTTCAAAAATAGTTATGTCTCCGTTTGAAATAGAACTATTTTCGTGGAACAGCACTGAAATCTAAAATTCTTTCACAGTTTTTTTAAATAAATGTCCTCATTTTTGAAAATTTGAAAACAATGTTTTCAATCCAGTTATTCCCGTTATTCGTTCCCGGTAAAGAGAAAATATTTTATAATTTGCTAAAGTATACTAGTTCAGCAAATTATCAAATCAAACAGTCCGGCCGGTATTAAGTTACGACATAAAAATGATTAAAAACTATTCCTCTTGAATATATTCGGTTACACAGTTATAAAATACGCAGAAGTTTTCAGAAATACAAAGCTGTTTTCAAAGTTAGAAGGAAACCAAAGACTGAATGTGACTTTCGGAATTTTAGAGAAACCTAACGAAAAAGAATGAAATTTAATAACTGAATTTATCTATAACACACAAAATTCCCGGAATATTTTTGTATAAACAGTTCTACAAAAAATAAGTTCAAAGTATAACACGTTTTAAAAATACTTTTTAAATCTTTGAATAAGTAATTTCTTTTTTCTAAAGTTTATTTTACCGCAATATGAAATATACATGAGATTTTCATCATAACTGTATCCCTTTTTAAAGTTTATTGGCGATTCTCTTAAAAATATTAAAATATGAATAAACACATATAAATTAATAATAATATTTCATAAGTGACAGCAACAATTTATGTTATTGGAAATATTTAAAACTAAAAGAAGTTATTTCATATTCATTGTGTCGAGTTGCCATTTGATACTTTTGATAAATATTTGTAGAAAAGACCTTTAGATTTTTATAGATGTACTGCAATTAGATTTAAAATGAAAACTCAAAAAAACAAACAAACAACGACGGCTATTGTATGAATAGTTCTACAATTAAAATACTATCAAAATACATTCATTTTGATTGTATTTGCAAAATATATTAATAAAAAGGGCATTTTATTTTTTATTGCGGAATTTTCGTATTTTATTTATGCCTCTGGAATATTGTTTATTTAATAATGTAACCATTTCGCAAATTTATTTTTGTTAATTTCTCAAAAAATACATTACAAATTTTAAATACTTTTTTAATAGTATGCAATTATTCAAAACACATATAAGTTTTCTTTAAAAAATTTAAATTCAAGCAGTGTAAATTTAAGTATCGGAGGATGATTTCATCCCAACATTTCAAGTTTCAATAATTGATTAAAAAATGCATTTTCATTACTATTTTTTTAAAAATATAGTTACTAAATTTTATAAATTTTGTTAACAATAAACATTTGCATTAAAAAAAATATTTTTTTTTCTGTATTACAATAAAACAGAATTTCATCATCAGAAAAGATGCTTAGGTTTTTTTTCTGATATTTTAACTGATTCTTATGATAAAACAAAAAATAAATAAATAATTTTAAATAAAATAAAAATTTTAATGTTATAGAATTTATTACCTTATACTTTATTAATTTATGTATATTTATTTTTCTTTTTGATGCCCGAAGAAGGATAGAATTCCTTCGATATAAAAAAGGAGCTTCAAATATATGTTAGTATTATATGAATAAAAAAAATTTAAAAAGTCTTCGTCGCATGATTTTTTTTTCGTATTGCATCTACTTTTCTTTTATCTTGCTAATGCTTCGAGCAAGAATGTGTGGAATGTAGAGAGACTTCAGAAGAAAATGTGAGGAAACGAAAAAAAATTATAAATAAAGATTTTTTCAGCAAAATATATTCAAACCGCAGAACAGAGTCATTGTGAGGAAACTTTCAACTCTACTGAATATTCCAGATGTTGCATTCTTTTCATCGAAAGAGAACTAATTTTAATAAAGCCGGAACGAATCGAATATATTGAGAAGAAAAATGGCGTACATCATGATTCTTTATATTTTTCTGAAACTACTATCATACACCCAGAGATGATATTAGCTTTGAAAACACTTCATTTATGAAACAATTTATTAGATTTTTTGTATTATTTCAAAGTTTTGAAGAGTATAGATTTTGTTTTTGACACGTTTATAAAATCATTGTTATTCTTAAAACAACCAATTTATAATTAAATTACGATCCAAAAAATAAAATAATTTTATTAAAAATGGTTGTTGAAGATAGCCAATTTATTACATAGTAAATTAAAATGTGATACGATATAACTAAGGACATGTTACTTTGATTCTCATGAAATTATAAATTTAATTTGATTAATTTAAGTCAATGCTTTTTTCCATTCTTGAGTTTACAAACTTTCGAAAGTATAGATTTCTTAAAAGATTTTATACCCAATTTGATGGGTATTTATTCTTTAGAAATTAAATTCGTCTATTAAATTGCATTCGGACAACGTAGCAAACTTATAAATTCCTGGGTTTAATTTAGTTATATTAAAGTACCGTTTTAAAGAAGCACTAGAGCTGTTTGGGTTGTCTAGTAATTTTGAGTCACGGTTGGATGATGAGGACGACATCTGAACTGGCATCATTTCTCCACACCAATGTGAGGACGTTTGGCTCAAACATGAAACGTGCACCATACCCGCTTACTCGACGATTATCCGTGAATTAGGCTCTCGAACCTTACCACCAGGCAACCGCGACCCCCCCCCCCAACACCTCGGAGTATAATTGAATCAAGATAAGACATAAACCTACATATGTAAAGATGATGTAATCTGTTCACCTGTCTAGTTCAAATGCCTTTTTTATCATATTTCTACAGACTAATAAACCGGCAAAAAATGGACATATCACCAAAAAGTATTCATTGAATGGAAGAAATCTGATACGTGGAGAATAGTTAAAATCGTAAAATCTAGTTTTTTAATGATTACAATACTTTACATTTTGTATATGAAAAAATAGAATGAAAAGCTATATCTCGATTTTCGTCCGGGGAAATCTTTCCAGAACATTTTCAATATTTTTTTTCTTTGTCTTCTCGCATAAAAATGTGGACATTGAATCAGATTCTGAATGCCTTGCAAGGAATTGACAAAAAATACTAAATTTCATATTTTGGAATGAATACGATTTTGTGTTATCACGTTTACATGCTTGTGAATGCACAGAATAAAATAACCCTTTGACAGATTTGGTTCTAAATTTAATATAACATTTTAATAATTGTTTCAATTTAGATTTTTTTAATACTCCTCAGCCAGATAGACATGCAATTCTGAGGATAGATTTCTCTCCAATTATGGAAGAGACTTGATAATCTTATGGAATGATCATACTTTAAATTTCCATTCTCGAGTGCAAAAGTTTTTTAAAATTATTTTTGTCAAATTATTTTTCAATTATTTTTTTAGACAAATAGACACTCGTAATAGTAGACATACAGGGACATATACAAAAACATAAAGATTTTTTTTGAACATACTGTGATTAAGTAAGCATTAAGAGTCATTAAAATCTCGAGGTTGAATTTTTTGACTATTGCAGTACCTCTCTACATAATTTGTAAATGAGAAAGTATAAAGTGAAAACAAAAAGGAAATATAAATATTTTCTAGAATATTATATTTCCTTGTAGGCCCATATTAAATGTATTTGAGAATAATTTTTACTACGTAACTGAAGCATATTGAAAAAATATATATTGCATTATCCCTTATTACTAGCAAAATAAGAAACAAGAGAGGTGTTTTGTGCTAAAAATGAAAGAAAAATTACATTTTCATATGTTATTACTTTCAATTTTCGTTTGTTTTGCTTCATTTGCCTAACTAAATAATACTTATGTAAAAAAATTACCTACTTCATATAAGCCTCGATGTTTAAAAGGTACACACATCACCAGAGCATATCCAACTAATACATACGAAAATAAACTCTTTTCTTTTTATAAATAAAGTAGCATTTGTATAAAGTTATAATTCAAGTAAATATGTTTTGAAAAATAATTAAAGTAATGAGACAAGACATTTTTAAATAATTCATTCTTTTAATTTTTTTATTCATTATTGAAAAATTTTAAATTTTTAAAATTGTTTTTTTTTTTTGTAATAAAAAATTCTAGATTTTTACTTTTTGATTTGTGTTTGTTCCTGATTGAATCAAAAATTTTACTTTTAAAAAAAAGTTTTTGTTTTTATTGAACAATTCATAATTTTTATTTTTCTTAAATAGTTTTTGTTTCTCATTGAACAATTCAATTTTTCTAAATTTTTTTAATTGTTTTTGTGAATTAGTTTAATTAGGGAATCAAAACAATTTATTGCAAAAACTATGATTAACAAGAGAAATGTTATCTATTTTCCTTGCAAATTCCGAAATCTATGAAAAAAAAAGTTAAAAAAAAATTGTGTGAAATATTTGTGAACAAGCAATGATTTATATTGAATTGAAATGCATCTATTTCGTATATTACTATACACTTTGCTTTCAAGGGTTCGGTTTCTTCAATTAGATGTGGATCTTCCAATCCTATGGTACCCAAAAATTACTCAATATTTTAAACTTTCCTTCCTTATATTCCAATTACAGATATTTAATTTTTCTTTCCATCCTTTTTAGCGAGTGTGCTCTCCATGAGAAAATGTCTTTTTATTTGCTTCTTGTTTCTACTGAAAAGTTAAAAGTACATAAATTTTCTTTAAACGAAATAATCGGTCTATTTTCTGTTATCATTTCAACTAGTAATAAACAAACCAAATTATCGATCTGCTAAGGTTCAAGTGGATTGTGAGACTACAGCTAGAGTTTTTAATGTTTCTGAATGTGACTTGGTGTATCTAAATACATGGTAATGGCTGGGAAATCGGTTATTTAGACCTAATAGCTGTCTTCTGCTCTTAGGCTTGAGTTCCTACTAAGAGCTCGTAATGTTTCGCTTGACCTTCTAAATTTCTCATTCGGTATATGCTTACCATGCATATTACTAAATATATCATGTCTCAATGCTCCAAATGCAAAAATCTACATAGATAAAAGTAATGAAAAATATTGTTTTTTATATTTCTGAAGCTTCAGTTCTTAGCAATTTTACTTGTTGAGCAGTTTTTATTCTGTTATGCAGTCTTGTAATATTTAACTCACAACAAACTGTAATTTACGAAACAATATTAAAATATCCTTCCAATCTAATATAGTCTCCGAGATCGATTAAAAATGGTGCGTCTCACACAGATTTTACATTGCGATTCCTGACAGTATTTTGCCTGTTTAATATGCCATTTTGAATTTATGCTTAAGAATTAATTAAAATTGCAAACATTGCAAAGTGCCTACATTTCCTTTAGTTATAAAAAATGTAAACGTTTAAGGTATTACAGATTATCATCACAGATAATATTTGTTAATTGTCCACATATATATCATGAAGTATATCCTTGTGTTTCTGGCCCATATAAATATATTAGTCTCTTTGTATATCGTTCAGTATATCTAGCAATTAATACAACAATTAAAACGAATAATTATTCATAAAAAATATTTTCTTTCTAAAGGAAAGACAATTTTTTAGGAAGCAGTCTCAAAAAATACACCTTTCGATATGACTTTTTATTTTTGAAATAAACTTTTCCATGTAAAACGATAGTTGTTTAAGTTCCAAATAAATTTCTGTATTTTTCAGTGGATTCAAAAATATCTGCAAATGCTTATCTGAATTTTAAGCAACTCTAAGTCCGTCAAAAATTTGAAATCAAACAAATAATCAGTTTTACTATATTTCTTCTCTTTCAAAATGAATTATATCTCTCAGATATAAATCACAGAAACTTACTGCTTTCTAAAATTTTAAAAAATATATCTGAAAATTAATAAATAAAAAAATAATAAATTAAAAAATATATCTGAAAAAATAACGAGAATTATTTATTACTCTCAAAACAAAATAAAAATATTCTCTATTTTTAGGATATTTTCCTTTATTTAAATAAAACATTCAAAACTATGGAAAAAATTAATAAACACGGTGGGAGTCATTCAATGACACTCATAAAACTGTGACAAAATATTGGAAAGACACATTGAAGAGTTAGCTTACTTAATTTGTTGTGAAAATGTCCTTTTGATGCGTATCAAATAAATGTTGTGTTATTTCTTAGATTTCCAAATATGCATGCATTATGTAATTGATTAATGATGAGTATCCCGTAAGCTTCGCTTTGCCAGAAACATACTCGAATCGAATGTATGTGGCACAAGAGGAATTGAATAGATTAAAAGATATAGTTTCTTTACTCTAGTAATTCCGACATTTATTTTCATTCAAGCCTATAAAATTCAAACGAGTCAATTAAGATAAGTAATAAAGTACTCTAGATATGGTTTTAATTTTCACTCAACTTTAAGTACATTTGTGATATGAGACTGTTTAACTCACTCAAATGTAGCATCGTACCTCTATATGAGAGATGCATACATGAGGCGCGCTGTAATAGGGCTATAATGCAACAATCACAGCGCTAGTCTTTATTATGTTTATGACTCTGTCATTCAGATTACCACAAATAATAAAGATGAGTTGATGTACTTTCTATCTCTATATTATCAAAAAGAACAAGCAATTAATTCGTTACATTAATAATAAGCGAATGCATAAATTGAGTTTGAATATTTTATAATTTCATTGAGCGTTTTCTTGAAATTTAATTTATGCCATAATATTTTAATTCCTAATACATTCATCAAACTGTTATGTTCTAAAATAAGGATTTCATTTATGAAAGCACTCCTTCTAAGTGTGTGTATTATCTGAAAATTTATGATTTAACCTTGAAACACAATAAAATTAAACTTCCTTTTAAATCCCGCGTTTTAATTAAATAAGTATTTCATACATTTCAAAGAAAAATTTAGCACCTTTTTTATAAATATGGTGCTGTTTTTAAAATCATATACTCATTTAGACTGACTTAGGTAGCCACTATTATGATCAAATAAATCTCCAACAAACATGTATTAATATTTATGGCCAGTTAACTATGACATATTTAACTGGCTATATTTCAGACATAAACATATTAAGAAAGAAATAAAAATTCTTTATTGAAATCGTTCGCTTTCTTTGTTAAATCAAAATTTCTAAGCATTTGTATATTTAAAAAACCATTAATAAAAACAATTACTCGATGATTAATAATATATTGTTATCTTGACATCCTTATTCTAAGTTAAAACAGAGTGAATTGTAAATGGTATAAATCATCTGCAAATGTCAATCAATAAATGTAGTGACATTTTATAAATTGAAAATGAATATAGTTATTTATTGCGACATCCTATTTGTTTTTCTAATTATGTAGTTTTTTTTAAAAAAATTGGTATGCATTTTCTATAGAATACACAGAAGTGAATGGCACTAAAAGAAAAAAAAACAAATGACTCATGAAAAAACTCTTCTTTCATCAGATATTTAAAGCTTTTTTTTTTTCAAAAAAAATTTTTAATTAGAAATTCCGCATCATTCCCGGAAGAAATTTTACGGCACTGTGAATGAAAGTAGTTTGCATATTCTTCTTATTACTTATATTCTAATAATATTAAAAACAATTAAACCATATAAGTCTAGAAAATCATATGTATTTTCTAAGCATAAGGAAAACTTTCTAATAAAAACTTCTTTTATTTAATTTTTAAAGCTATAATCTTTATTTATTTTAGTTTATTTTTAGATATATAAGAAGAGATTATCTTTTAATTTATTTCTTTATCATTAACGAATAATCTTACTTAATTTTTAAACGTGTTTTCATATTAAGAATCTACCAATTTAATTTATAATTTTTATTTTAAGAGTACATAATTTTAATGTTTTTGAATACTTATTAATTTTTCTCCACAGTTCTTAACAATTCCTAAAATAAATTTAAAAAATAAAAAAAAAACTATTCTTAAAATATGGATACAAAATGTTTGAGCAAGTTTGTTCAAAATTCCGATTTCGTTCGTATGCAGAACACTTCATATGTATTGTCTTTTTGTAC
>JAOUZG010016999.1:1620408-1638871 GCA_026289955.1 Argiope argentata | reverse complement strand
TTAACCACTTGACTGTTTTGCCTGTATGCCGTACGTGCATCGATTTATAGAATTTCGATAGTTGTAAGCAAAAAAAAGCATTCATAACGATTATAATTTAATAATAAAATTGCTTTGAATACATAGATAAGTCAAATATTTATTTTGAATCAAAATAATAAAAGAGTCCCAATATAGGATGAATCATCTTATTAGATGGTAAAGAAAATAAAACAGTTAAGTGGTTAACTATACTTTCATTCCTATTGATGCACATGAAGAATTAAACCTCCAAATGAATTAATGATCGTTATATAGCTTAGCTTTGGGATATTTGTAGGTTTATTGATTTTACTTAATCATTCGGTACTAGGTTTTTTTCTGTCTATCTAGTGTTTTTGTGTCTATCTGCACAATATTTTTATATGCATAATTAATGCGGTTGTTTCTAATGGCATGTGCCATAAACAAACTCGCTAACGCTGTCATCGATTTTAAGATGAGGGTGCCTCTCTTATTTTAAGGAGCGCCAGCTGGGTTCCAAAACATATCTTAGCTATTCACGCATCACAATCTTTATCACAGTCCCTTTTTACAGGAAAGGGTAGAGATAGAACAGATGAAAAAACAACCATGTCCGATACCGGAACTCTAACTGAGGATCTTCAGAAAACAGAGAAAACGCTTTACCCCTGAGCCAGACTGGCTCATAACTAACAGTTAATGGAAAGAATAAAATATTGTCTTAAAATAGTAATGTTATAAAACTGTTATTTCAACATTGCATCAATTTCAAGCGAAATAAGAATTTTTATATTTGCTTATAAAGAAATGTATTAGTTTTCAAGAATTATTGGAAAACATAAATGTTTTTAACATTACAAGAACTTTTTTTTCAACTACTTGTAAATCAGTATATTGAAAAGCTTGATTATTTCAATAAGAAAAATTAAAACAAATTTAAATTAAAAAGAGTAAAAAAAATCAAAAATCAAATCACAATAATTATTAGCCGTTATCTTTTCATTTGTCTCTCAAAGAAAGAATTTCACTTTTATTTCTCCTTTTTTTTTTTTTTTTGCTCCAAGGTTTCTGAGTCATTTGTTAGTATGATTTTATTAATATAAATTAAAGCATATTGGATAGTATTAAATACCTAGTTTTTATATTATTTTATCAAAAGTATTACAGTTTTATGAAATTAAAAATAAATTATTTATTGCCTTTGAATTTATATTTATTGGATATTTTTGACAAAGATTGCCACGATTACAAACTTCACAAATGTAATAATAATGTCAAATAATCTCATATTTTCATAAAATTACACATAAAAAAACTCATACATTTAAAAAAAATTAAATATTTTAATTTGTAATCTTTAAAACTAAAATATTTTTGAAGTTTACATTTTTACACAGTTTCCATCTATAAACAATATAATCTGAAAAATGTGATTGAAATTGACCAGAAAAAATAATTTGGGACGTCGGATCTTTAATCTGTATAGTAATAAATCTAAAAAAATGTTCCGTATGCATTATTCTAACGATCTATTTACAGCAGATCAAAATTAAAGATTTCATTACATTATTCATTTGTAGGATTCTGTATCACATAAAATATAATGTTTTCCTTTTTCTGAATTAATAAATTTAGCAAATAACTATACATTTCTGTGAATAAATTTAGTTACTCGTCCTTAAAAATTCGCTTTCAATGAAATGAATTTATTTATTTAGAAGATATGAATGGGAAATTTCAGATCTCTTCAGAGATGCTTCCTTATTTTATCTGTCCTACTATCGGAATTTACATTTGAAGTTTTATAATACATATAGCAAAATCTACATATATGATCATAGAATTCATGTTTCATTATCAGATTATTAACTGATTATTATAGATTTTTGGCATTTTATTCTTCAGATTTTAAATATGCATTAATATTCGAAAATATCCCAAACAATGAGGATTTAGGTTATAAATGGAATCAGCAGACTCAGAGAAAATAATTTTTTCTGCTGACGAGAATGGTAGAAAGGTATCATAACTCTTAAATATACTTAACTTTCTTCTGTAACTATTATTTCAAAATACTTTCAACAAAATATTCAATTAAAATGTCATCTGTTTTAATTACTATTAATGTTAATTCATCTAGAAATAATTTTATAGCTCTTAAAATTCCTTTATTCAACGCATTTCTTGATTTTTGGACTTCTGCAAACTTTGAGAAGCTGCAATGAATTCGGTGTTAATCTCAGGAGTGTAACTCGAGAAGCGACGTATTCCACTGTAGTTCCCATGGAATGCTCCATGAGGAGGGTGGTAGGGGTTGTGCAGCAGGAGAGTGAAATCTATCGGAAACCAAACAATAAGGTCATTGAAGCGTCGCTAAACACGTGGTGCAGCTGTGACAAATATGCAAATAAGTTTCGAGGCCATTGATAAATGCTCCAATAGGCGAGGAGGAAAGCATCTTAAGGTACAGCAGTGAAACCTCGCCTCATTTTTTAATCCTCTTTCTAGGCTAATCAGAAGGATCGAACAAAAATTCTGAAATGCAAATATGACATATAAAGGGTGTCTAGAAAGATAAAAGAGCAAAAGAACTAGTTAAGAATTCTAATCCCTTCTAGTGACTAAAATATGTGTGTGTGTGTGTGGGGGGGGGGTTCTTTCAGAAAAATTATTTAATCGATATCAAATAAGGGTGCTCTCCTCTTTTTACGGCTTCTTTTAGTTTTTAAAGGCAAAATTAATATTTAAAAATGATATTTGCATATTCAAAAATTATTAAAACATTAGAAAAACTTTGATCAAGCTGTATTTGATAATATTTCAAGAAAAAATTAAGTTTCTTTTATTTAAATAAATTGTAAATGAAGCATATATTTTCTTTGTTTTTAAATATTTGATAATAATTTTTTATCTATTTGAACTAAAACAAAATTGAATTTTATATTGTAAAAATCATGGAATAAATAGAAATGTATTAATGAAAAAGATAAGTTAAAGAAAAAATAATAATGGTTGATAAAAATGAAGAAAAAAATCTTTTTTCAGTGAATAGATGAAGAAACACTTCAAAGGGCTTTGCATAGTGTGTCCTTTTTATTTTTATTTTTATACTTTTCAAGTAGTTAATATAATGAATGAATCTTATAAATTATTTACTATAATAATAATATTATAATTTATATTAGGGCTATACTGGATCAAAATTGGAGGTTTGAATGCATGGCTGAGTACTGCATTATTAAATATTTTGTGTTGTAGTAACGTACAAACGCTTAAGCTATCAGTATAAGGATCTATAATGTAATTTGTGTGATCATATCACAATATTTTGGTAATTACTGGAGTTACTGTTGTCTGATGACATATTCTGAGCATCGTTATTTAAAGTAACCAATAATATGGAATGTGCATCAGATGGTTGAACATTTCATTTGAATTCTGTGATGCAAACATGCAGATAAATATCACGTAATCCTTACAAGGTTGAAAGATTCCAAACTTGCGTGTAAACTTCGGTAAAACTGTTTTCGGACATTCGATTTACCTTCCCATTCCTTATCTTGATTTTTCCCGAAATCTTTCGAGTGTTTTTTGAAAGAAAACGCAATATAATAAAATAGGCGGTTATTTTTAAATTAATTTTCTATTTCTAAGGTATTACCTTAAATATCCCTTTGAAAAAAATTAGTTCTTTCTAATTTGCTTTTACTTCATTGCTTGTCATTATTTGTAGAGATGATGCATGAAGATTCGTAAGCCACTTTTAAAAACATTCTATAAGTTATCATTAATATGTTTATTAATGAACTAAAATTTAGAAAGACTTATGAGTCATTTGTGCTTTTTGAATGACAAGTCCTTTCCAAAAGTCAGTAACTGAATGTTCATTATTTTCCAATATTAAACATATTTGTGAAGATAGAAAGATCATAGTTTTAAAGTAGACGTGAAAAATGTCACTTCTTTTTACACGATCATGTTTTTATAGAAGCTATTACTTTTATTCTCTTCCTATGTTATCCAATCTTTATAAAATCCATTCTTGTATGACCATAATATAATAGATGAGAATTTAATGTTTCTTCAAATTTTTCTATTCAGACGTAAACACATTAGAGACTCTTTAGCATCCCAGCATTGAATCTGTGCCTAAAATTGCTTTGGGTTTCATGATAACTATATAATTCAACATTTTATTACTTGTTTAGTTACATTTAACCTGTAATAATTCATACATATTACTCATATGCTCATTACAGAATCAGGCATTAACTTTAATTAAAATTTACTAAAGTGAGGAAGAAAAAATACTCTTAATCTAGGGCCTTGGACAATCTGTGGCTAAAGAAGAGTGATTTCATCAAATAAATCATTCTGTTATTTGTAATTTCTTATGTAATTAATTTCAAGGAAATATACATATGTTACTATATTTTTCCATATTCCGTTTCTTTTTAGATACATTTTTAAACATATTTCATTGTATCTGTAACTTAGTATATATATAATATATGGAAGCATTAAAAGAGCAATAAAGCTTCTGCTCCACTTCCTCACTTATTAAATTTCTGTCAAATAAGAATTTTAAAAAATTAAATAATTCAAATCTGCTATCTCAAATTTTTTGTTATCATGTTAGAAAATAATTATTTTTAAGGCATTGTTTGTTTTAATTAATTTAAGCTATTAAACATTTTAAACATGTTTGAAACAATCACATGCCTATCAGAATATGCACGCGTTGATATATCGAGAATCGGGTACATGATGGACATTCCTTCCAAGTTATAACGTTTTGTTGGTGATGAATCGCCATATGTGGCAACAATCTCTACCATTTTCTAATAACCCAAAAGTGGAAAAATGATATCCCCAAAGCGGTAAATTGTCAAATTTTTGTCCATTTATTTTGTAACTTCAAAAACCTCAAGCCAATACAACATGATTTTCTCACATGAAAAATACATTTTAGCAACAACAATAACAACAAAAATTAACAACATTGTCGATGCCTTAAATTTTTGAATTATAAATTGAATCTCTATTTTTTAATGATTTTAGGAAATAAATCACTAAATGAGAAATAAATCACTTTCAAATACCCGTAAAAGCGAAAAGTTGATATCTCAAAAGCGATACATCGTTGTTTCCTACGCATTTTGAGGGTTCAAAAATCGCAGCATTAAATAACACCATGTTCCTAAATGATAATAAAAATTAAAGTTTTATACGTATTAAAATATTTAGGGAACACTCATTTTCGATTATTTTTATAGGAATCAATCCTCGAAATATTAAACTCCATAGTTCCTTTTGAAAATAACGTCTTGGAAGGGTTTTTTTTTTAAGTTTTAATGTTAGATATCATTTTCAAAATGTATATTAGTGTTATTTTTAAAGACAAAAATAATTTCTTCGATGGGACGCGATTAAATTTTTGGAAGGCTTATGCAATACAATTTAATGCGAAAAAATTGAACAATTTAAAAATTAATCCATTGCAATTAATGAATTAAAATTATTAATCATTCATCAATGTCTCAGTACCGTGGAGCAGCTTTTCCCTACTTTGCACTTCATCCTAAGAAATATTTTAAAATTATAATGCGATAAAAACTCTAAGCCATTCATCAAAAGTTTAATTTTAAAGCCTCTTGAAAGTGTATCTTAATCCCGTCTTAAAAGGAAACAGGGGCCTGGAGGCTTCTTACCTGCAATCCTGGGTCCTCATTCTCGATTGTAATATGTATCTTCCTCTCTTTAAGTACGGCGAGCATAATTTAAGCCTCTTCGAAACACTTTACACGATTATATTCTTTAATGAGCTAAGAGTTGAACCAGGACTTTTAACTTCTCTCTCGGAACTCAGTGCTGCAAATTGAATTGCGAAATCTTGTTCAGTTGAGAAATTACCGAAACCCGTGGAAGGAAAACGAAGAGAAGGACTCGAGTGTTTCCGTTTTCGGAGCAACTCGAAAATTGTCTTTCACCCGCAGAAGTTCGGATTCGGGAAAAATTACCGTGTTTACGGGAAAGTTATCCGAGCGGATTTTCCTCTTTTGCCGACTCCTTTGAAAGTCATTCTCTACGGTTCAAATGAATTAAGACTTGAATAATGATCCGAAGGTGATTCCTTCGGGAACCATTTTAGAAGATTAGTTGGGGTGAGAAAGGAAAATAAAAATGAGCAAGGTAAATTAAGAATGAAATGATATGGATTTTCGAATATTCAAAAATTACTGACGGGATTCCTCATCAGATATTCCTCAATTTTATTCCCACCATCTTTATCTCTTATTTGTTTATTTAATTCGTTACTTACGTATTAAACCGTCGATGCCAACGGTCGCCGAAGGTTTAGTAACTCATTGGCGACGGATTCAAATTTGGCGATAAACCATTGACATCAGCAAAACCAGCAAAATGGTGGACGACAGTTAAGATTCGAACAATTTTTAAGATAAAGGCGTGATTTTTTGCCATCATTGGCGGTTTAGCAACTTATTGATGATGTCATCAAATTTGGTGATAAAGATCGACAGCCTAATATGTAAGTACCCTTAAATCTCACATATGAATAAAATATTCCAGAATCGTTCACTTTCAAACCAGTAACAAAACTAAGCATAAAAAAATAATTTTTAAAAACTGTTATGTATTATTTTGCTTATATAATAACTATAACCAAGTAAGAAAGTAGTAATTTGATAGCAAAATGAATAGTGTGCAACAGGTGAGAAATTTGGAGCTGAGAAATTTGTGCTCAAATAAAGTGTAAAACATATATAATAAAAAAGAATATCTCTTTAGGTGGGTTATTTAACTCTATTGAATTTTTTAAATTTAAGCACAATTTTACAAAATTTCTTTATTTCTCCTTTAATCTTTCTCCCCATATATGCAATAAGACATACTAGTGAAATTGTCTCCTTTGCATATTGTGCAAGTAATGATGCGGTAATCTATACCTCTGATTGATTATGATATTACATTCTGCAGGGAAATAATTGGTATGTGCGTTCATCTAAATATTGAAGTATGATATATGGCAGTATGCAGCAATATTTTACAGACAGTCAGGTAAATGAAACCATTTACATAAGGTTTAATATATAATGACTAAATATATTTTCCACTCGACTCTCTGTTAAACTAAGACAGGTATTTTCAACCAAAAATTAAACCGGGAAAGCGCTTTGACAGAATTCTGGTTTTGTAAGCAGATTTGTTTCTAAATTATATTCAGATGTCTTTCAAAAGCTTTTTTTACATTGTTGTTCATTTTATACAAATATCATTTTACTAAATAAAGCATCCCGAATTCTATTCAAATGCCGTTTAAAAACTCATTTTCACTATTGTTCGTTTTGTACAAATATCCTTTTACCAAACAATACATTCGAAATTATATTCAAATGCCATTAACAGCTTATTTTCATTGTTGCCCTTTTCGTACAAATATGATTTTAACAAACAAAACATTCGAAATTCTATTAAAATGTCTCTTAAAAGCTCATTTTCATTGCTGTTGTTTTTGCATAAATATCCTTTTAATAAACAAAACATTCAAAATTCTATTCAAATGTCTTTTAAAAGCTCATTTTCCTTATTTTTCGTTTTATGCAAAAAATATTTTACCGAGAAAAAAGCATTCGAAATTCTATTCAAATTCCTTTTAAATGTTCATTTTTTACTGTTGCTCGTTTTGTACAAAAATCATTTTACTAAACAAAATTATGCTGCCAAAATATTTAAAATTAAAAATTAATATAAATTAACAATTTTATATCAATGGCTTTATTTATTTTTAACTACTTATTCAATATATTTAATTTTAACTTAGTATTGAAAAGCAATCTTGCGTCTCGTTGTGCGTATGCAAACTATGACTCAGGCGTGTTAATTTATATTCAAATCAGTAGGGAAATATTATTATTGGCGTCAATCTCTTTTTAATGGAGCATAAATCATCCAACGTCAGTGTTAGAGAAATATGTTGTCCGCAAAAAATGCCTGGTTCAAAATTATATTTTTAATAAATATAAATGAGAAGAAAAACAATGAATAAATGAATATTTTAAGAGTTGTTTCTACTTTTATAGCATATAAATTCTGCGAAATGCTGCTGTAAAATTATGCCTCAATTAGCATTATACTTTAGGTGGTATAATTGTTTCTAATTTAATGTATGGAAAAAGCGAATATACATCTTGCATACAAAGTATAAAATAGAAAATTTAGCAAGAATGAAAATTCAAGAATAATATAAATACATTTTGTTTCACATACTATTTAAATATTTTTAAGAATAATATTACTTGAAAAAATCAACACGTTTAGTCATTCTGAACATTTCTAGTATTCTTTTTAATAAAGGTAAATTCCCCGTTAATTCATTGTACAGAATTGACGACTAATATTTATGAAATGTAGATAATTGGAGTTAATATATTGTGTCAGCCTTGGCAATTGTTTTTAACAAATAATCTTTGGCATGTGGTAACTAATGTCTAAAATTTAAAACTGTGTTCTGGATGCAATTTCTTTAGCCGTTTGAAAAAAAATTGATTCAAACTCACAATTGTTGAAACAAAATCATAAATTAAATTTAAAAATCACTCTCTTTTAAGCGGTCGTATTATTTATTCTTAAAAATGGTTTCAAATTTGATATGGTATTTATAATTCTAATGTTAATTTGAGTGTAAAATTTTATTCATTAGCTGTCTTTGCTTTGCAGCTTTTTTTAATAAGTTGCATTTGTAGACACGCTTCATCGGAACAGATTTTGTTTAAGATTTAGCATAGTAAACAAATGTGGTTTATATCAACCTTCTAGAACAAAGCGCTTTTTAACTATGGAATTCACTTATAGATAGCGCAACAAACAGACAGGCATAAAGCCAAAAATGTATTGTTAGAATCCATACATATTTGAATTTGGCAAAAACGTAAATATTCGAAATTTTTACAGAAAAAACGGACTTTTTTAAACTTAGTATACAAGAAAAATAAAAGGAAAATACAAACTTCTTATTGTTTTTTAGATAGTTTTTTTCCAAAATATTTATTAACAATCAAATCTCAAAATCGATTGTCAGCAATAGGTGTGAAGCTTCATCAAGAACATAGAACACAATGTTTTAGATTTAGACATTAAGAAATAAATAAAATTGAATGTTTTTCCTCTTAATTTCAACAATGGTATTCCAAAAAGGAGATTTAAGACTTAATGATCGATTAAACTAAAGAAAGAAAAAATAATGCTGGTTTTTAAATAATCCTTCAAGCTAAGAATGGTGTGAGATTATTAATGAATCTTTAAATAAAAAGGATTCTGGAGCCTAAAATATTGCATATTTAATGCATCTAAATACATATTTTCTCTTAAACTCAAAAAATAATATAAAAGCGGCAGTTAAGATTTGCATTCAAGACATTTTAATGAAAATAATAGTGCTAATATAAAAGCATATCTTTTCCTTGTATCCACTTATATTTGCCATGTATCTATATTGCTATTTTTTAGATTTAAGTTGAGTGAATTCTTGGTTTCTTTATAAAAAAATCAGATGTTATTTATATTCGCTTATGACAAACTCTTAAATAATTGCTTAGAACATTATCTAGTGGGTACTAACAAGAGAGGAATATTTTCATTAATGACTGAAAAACATTGTCAGATCAGCATAAAATATAACATTTGCGTACAATCACACTATCCAGTAGTATTTAATTCTAGATATAAACTACACCTAAAATTAACAATTTGCGGTCCGATGTCGAGTGTGTCTCTAGACTCAAGACTGTGCATCATTTTGACGTTTTATTTATTTTTCAAATTTAATTGTTAAAAACGCCTACATAAGGGCTAAGAGAGGTAGATTAATTTTTCAAAGAATTACGACTCAACGATAAAAGAATTACATATATTCATTTTTCATAGCAATAAACAAATCTTTTTATTAGGTGAATAATTTTGCATCGAATCCTTTTCCGGATTGCAAAGGGTTAAATATGATGCTATAAACCATTTCTCAAAGCAGTTGATCAGTAAATGAAACTCAAAGAACATTTTCAATCATTTTTTTGCAGAAATTAGACAATAAAAGGTTAATATCAATTCTTTGGAAATTAAATAATTCGATATTCATATATCACTGCATACATTTATTGTTTTGAAAAGTAAAGTATTGCCAAGGTAATAATTCATTTTAAATTGATAAAAAAGGGGATCTAAATAGTCAGTAATTTCTGTTGAGCCAGATATTATTCTCAGAATCTTCACAGTATTTGTTTCAAAAATAATAAGCTAATTTTATTTATTTATTTATTTATTTTTCGTATATACTTTAACTTTTATTACAAATTTAACAAGTTATTTATTTGCTCGAAATATTATTTTAAATTTAGTTTTATTTCTGACACACTTATTTATCTTCAAAGCATCTTTGTTTCTAAAAGATTTAGCTTCTATAAATTCTTCTGAGGAATTTGTTGTCATAAATAAATATTACTGAGCAAAAAAGCTAAATAAAATTTCTTGCAAAAAAACTTTATCATAAAAGATTAATGAGGTGTTTTTGAATGCGTACTTGTTTTTATATCTCAAATATTTTTGCATTAATATAACCAGGGTTTTAAATTTTTTAACTTTTTATATAAAGGTAATATTTCTTGCAGTAACTTTGTTTTCATTATTCATCATTTCAGGACTTAAAACCATTTAATACTTCTTCAAATTCATTTCCAGAAATCCTATACAAAAATCAAATTCAAATTTGGAACTAATATGTGCTTTAGAAATAAATTTTTATTCCCCGGTTACTTTATAAATAATAATTGCCTCAATAAATACATCAAAGCTTCAAAATTATTTAAATAAAAAATGGCTTAGAAAGATATTACTATTTGCAATAAAATTTATATAAACTAAATGGAAATAAAATGAGATTTGAAATAAGATTGATGATTTCATAATATTTTAAATCTCTATGGAGAAAGCAGATATTTTATCTTTCGATGCAATTATGTTTAAGACAAGGTAGCCATTTTTTTTTATTGGTTCTCGAAGTATAACTCCTTGTGTGCCAACAAGTATAACACAAGGCTTACAGTTGTAAGTCATTTCACAATTAAAAGTAGGATGAATTTGGAAAAAAAGACAGGCCCGAATACAAACATAAAAGAGAGGGGGAAAGCAAATACACAAGTAAAAGGCACAAAACTGCTCACAAACTAGCAGAAACACATAGCATATGTTATAATACAGTTGAAGAAGTATGATAAAAAAATAGAACATTCAAAACACTAATACAAAGAATATATGCAAATATTTCTAGACAAACACACTGAAATGAAGTTTAAATAACACAGGGGAAAATACTATTAATATATGTACAAAATGAAATGTAAGATGATTTATCCTGCACAAATGCAGATAAATGAGGAGGCCATGCTATATTGTTCTTTAGAAGACAATTCCTGAGTTTACATCTTTCGTGAATAAATTTAGTGCACTCAAATATCAAGTGCTTTACATCCTGGACAGCACCACTGTAGCACAAACACCTATCATTCTGTGACAAATTGAATCGTTTTAAATAGGCTTTAAAGTTTCCATGCCCTGTCAGAAACTGAGTAAGCTTATAATTTGATACAAAGTAGTGAGCATTTAAACGACTCTGTATGGATGGAAAAAATTCCTTCGTGAGCTGCGCATTAGTAGATGCCTGGTACAGATTATTCCATTCAGATATAACCTTATCTTTAAAGACTTTCTTTAAATAAGATTTTGGAATGTTCATGGGAATGACGTTAACCAGTTTTGCCGCTTCTTTGGCAAGCCAATAGGCGCGTTCATTACCATAAATTCCTGTATAACCTCTGACAAAACAAAAGGAAACTTGCACACCACTGCTTTGAAGCAAACTTAGATTCATTTGTGTTTTAACAATTATTTGATTTAGGGAATCAATGCTGTTTAAGGCATACAAAGATGAAAGGGAGTCGCTGCAAATTAAGAATTTTGATGAAATATTTCTATTGTCACAAATCCAAGAAACCGTTTGGGCTATGCATAGCAATTCAGCCTGGAAAACACTGCATTCGTCTCTTATTCTGTATTGGTGAATTTCTCTTTCGTCATAGTCTTGGTAAACAACAAAAGCAAGTCCAACCTTGTTGTTCATTTTACTGCCATCTGTAAAACAGACAACAGGAAAGTTGTCTTCAATTCTGTTATGATAACGAATTAAATTAATAGGAAACCTTTCGGAAGGATGAGGGAGCTCAGAAATTTGAAGGGAATCATCTTGACTCTTGCAGGCCGGGTTCCTTGCTGCGTTATTGAATTCGTTATTATGGATTATAAATATGTCAATAGGTGGAAAGCCAGAAATGGAAAACACAGCTTCATAGGATATCGTTCGATAACCAGCAACGACTCGCAGGAGAATTCTCCTTTGGATTTTTCTTAAGAGTCGACAATTTATTTTTTTCTTCAGAGCAGGACCCCAGACTCGAGAACCGTAACAAATGAATGGTACAATACCTTGCTTGTAGATGAGTCATGAAACATTAGTTTTAAGTCCAAAACTATTTCTGGCAACTCTGTTAAGGCCAAGAAGGATTTTTTCGCATTTATTTGAGAGGTATAAAATATGCTGTTTCCAAGAGAACTTGCTGTCGAGAACAATTCCAAGATACTTAAATTCCCTTGCATAGCAAAGAGGAATTCCATTTAGTGCAAGGTTATTATTTACAACGTGGTTCTCTCTCCTTTCCAGGACCATAACTTTTGACTTGGTGGCATTAAATTCTAATTTATATTTTTTTGCCCAGTTTGATACAAAATTAAGTGTAATCTGCGCTTGTCTGCTTGTATCATGGAAAGATTTTCCCTGGAAACAAAGAAGCAAATCATCAGCAAAAGCAATTACTTCACAGGAAAATGAAGCTGTGATTTTTCCAATAGATCATGATATTTATGAAAAGAAATTTAAAACATAGTTAAGAAATAAGTTGGCGCAAAGAAATTCATTGTAAAAGGAAATGTTGTCTTAGTTACATCCGATATGAGAAAAATAAAAAGAATTGAAATTTTTCTACACATGAAAACTGAACTTATTCATTAAATTAAAAAATTATCAAACAGCTCACTTTTATTTTATACGAATATTTTTCTCCAATATGAGGATAAACATTCTCTCTCTCTCTCTCTCTCTCTCTCTCTCTCTCTCTCTCTCTCTCATATATATATATATAGTACAACGTTTCCCCTTTCTCCTGGCTTGGTAACTGCCATTGCGACCGGATGTGACGTTACCTTTTTTCGCCACAGAGTTAAATGCCAGATATGGATTCTTTAAACTAGAAGAGTCATTATATCTGGTTATTTGTTTTTATCCGAGTTTAGGACCACAAATGTGATGCGAGTCCCGTCATTTCAAATTGATCCATCATGTCTTCACTAGAAGAAAGTCAAAACAACAAATTCTACTGACATACCGTTAGGAGAAAAATCCTGAACATGGCTGCCGTAGGTAGACGAGTCTAAGTAAAGAGGGAAGTAAGCATTAAAACACGTCACAACATTTGGCTGACTAAGCAGGCTTCATCAGGCGAAAAATTCATTTCTTTTGTGCTCGCGCAGATATATTAATAGAGCTAAATAAAATTAAATTGTAAGCAAACTTAAAAATCCCTTGTTATTTGAGCTTTAAAATAATGTCTAGAATGAAAAAGCCTTCAACTATTTTTCTTCAATTGCTTTTATATTGATTTTTTGAAACCTGTGGCCGCCTTTAATTAAATAAAAACCATTGGATAATTACAAAATAGTTTGATATTTTCTTAAAGATCCATGTGTCTTTAAGAATCGGAAACTTAAGTTCAAACTTAAAACCCCCAGTTATGTTTTTTGCACCAATGCATCTTTTTACGGATGATCATATGTATACAGTGGTATTCGAATCTCAATGATAAGGAGGCAGTATTTCAATTTCTTACTCTGCTTCTAATAAAATTTGGTCCAAATACATTTGAAGTATGCATTTTTAAAGAGTTAGTGCTTGACTCCTGTTCAAAAAATTCTGTAACATTCTGAACTATAGATCGTGCTTGAGAATGCAAAGTCTTTCCACTTTTAAATGCAGTCATTGTATAAAGCAAATCTACAATGCAATTAAAACAAATGACAGGTTCTCCTTCACAGCTAAGATCAAAGATTGATGGAGTAAAACATGAAATAGAATTGATGAGAAAATCACAAAATATGAGCGTCAGGCATGGATCAAAGGAAAATCAAACTTCTAATCGGCGATTCTTCTAACTATAATGATTCTTCAGACCTGTTCTTTTGGCGCCAAATAAAATACAGTCCTTTCCGTCACCCCCAAAATGTAATAGAATATCTCCTTTCCAAGGCGACGGATTCCTACTTTTAGGGTTAATAGGGTTTTTCTCCTGACGGTAGGACAATACACTTTTTTCCTCCACAGTGAGGAGGGAAAATATGAAGGACACCTGTTATTATTTGGAAGTTTAAAATCAATCCCGAAAAAAGTATTTTTGAAGTATAATAAGAGAACTTGTTTGGCTTGGTAACCTTACCTTAAATTACCATTGTAATAGCATCACACCAAAAGATACTTCCTTACTTACTATGAATGAAAATTTCAAAGATAAAAGCAGGGATATTATTCTGAGTTAGGATGATTTGATTAATAATAATTTGATTTGATGTGTGTCTTCTTTGGAGTTTTTTTTTTTTTTTTTCATTATTTTGCTCGTTTAATTACTATACAAATATTTTGGACAATTTAAATATTTTTTTCTGGGAATTTATTGTGTATTAAAATAACAAATATATATTTTTTAATATTACATTTCATTTCGTTCCTTTTAACAAAAAAAAGTTCATTTATTCTTTTGTAGTGAGATCTGAAAATATTATAGAGTTGGCAATAATACATTTTGATTAGATTTAGTTATGTTGATAAATTATATTTAAAACTGATTTTTACTAAACAAAAATCTTTTTGTAACATTTTTTTCTAATTTTATTCTTATTTTGTGTTTTTCTTCTTAAATCTACTATTATATAATTTTTTAGATAAAATTCTGGGACTTTTGAACCTTGTTTATGAATTTCGTTTTCGGGTCTTTTAAAAGAAAAGATTGTTGTGATCTAAAAATGAGAAGAACTCTGATTTTTCTTCTATTTTATATATACCCCTAAGTGTAAATATATCCCCCTTTATAATGTATTCCTTAAAGGGTCAATATTGTTATTATAATTTCTCAATAGATAAATTTTCCTTTGTTGAAAAGTTTGTTTTGGCCAAGTTCATTGTGAGAAGTGCTTCATTGTTTAGAATCTATTCTGTTTAAGAATAAGTTTAGATATTTTTTTCATTGTTATAATTTTAATCTTGTCCATTTGGACACCTGCAACTCGTGATGAGATGTTTTTATTCGAAGAGCTGTATTTGATTAAGAAGGATTTTGGTATGGCAACTCGTATCGTAAAATTTTCAATGTTATTGTTTAACAAGTGAAATTTAAGTTGATTTTAGTATGTTGGAGAAAGCCAAGTTTTTAAAAGCTT
Organism: Argiope argentata; assembly: GCA_026289955.1. NCBI lineage: Eukaryota > Metazoa > Arthropoda > Arachnida > Araneae > Araneidae > Argiope > Argiope argentata. Next base: position 1,623,259 of record JAOUZG010016999.1, on the reverse strand, counting down.
CAATACGTCTCTTAGGACAGGAAATCAAACCTTTATTTGATTTTTAAGGCTGTTGAGACAGTACAAAACGTTCGAATATCTGAATAGTCTTTTGATAGACTCTTAGTTAGAGAGTTGCCTCTTGTCACAACTATCTCTAACTTCTTGTCAACAGTAGAACACTCCGATAGATTCCGTCTGTCCTACATATAAGATATTTCCTAGTTATGGATGAGAAGGCATACTTGTTGACAGTTCTGATGTTCAAAGAACAATGCGGCGAACTATGATTTTATTTCTTGCTTCTCAATGTCATGAAAGCAGTCAATGTCAATAATAGAACACTCCGATAGATTCCGTTTGTCCTACATTTTAAGAGATATCCTAATTATGGTTGAAAAGACATACTTGTTGACAGTTCTGATGTTCTAAGAACAATGCTGTGAACTATGATTTCAACGATATGCTTCTCGACGACCATGAAAGCTACTGTCTACTATGATCGCCCCTACACTGATGAGAATATTTTCAAGACATTATGGAAAGGCGCTGTCTGATTGATATTTTCAATCCCATCCTATGAAGACTCAGAACTTATGCTCCCATGATAATAGCCGACGTAAATAAGACCATCTGCCATGTGTCTACCTACCATGCCAAAAGATAAGTTGTATTTTATTTCTATTTTGTCTCTGTTTTCTCTATATTTTGTAGATTAAGTAAGAATGTTATTTCAAAGTCCCTTTCCCGAAGGTATTATATATATATATATATATATATATATATTCAAATTAAGGTGGTCTTTCTTTATTTTGAGGTTAAAAGGCACATGTTTTCAATTTTAATTATAAATTATGTATGATTTGATGTTAAATTTTCAAGAGCATATCTGATCTAAACGAATTATTGATTTTTGGTAAAATGTTATTTTGTTAATGCTTCCAAAATTCAAAGCAATGTTTTTTTATCATTAATTTGAGATTTTTATTATTCAATACGTGAATATCGTCTTACGATATTTTAAGGAATTCAATCAAATTTTCCGTTTTTTAGATATATTGACATATTTGTTTCTTCAATTACAAAATATTTAACATGTCAAAATATATAATATACTATAGAATTGAAATCAGTTTCCTGTTTGTAATCTCGTCGTCTGCTGTGAGAATCTAAAAGTTTAGATATTTAAAATTTCAAAAAATTGTAATTTCAGTTAATTCTATGTGTTAACTAACTTTAATGGAATATTTAACAGCCGTTCCAATTATGTTTCTTTAATTAAATTAAAAATCTTAAATATGTATGGAAAGAAAGAACTAATGCTTATTTTTGTAAGGGGTTAATTTTTTATTTCACAGGGGAGAAATGCTTTTATACTTTTGGAATGTCAATTGATATGGTGTTGGGTTGATTCCAGAGACACGTACAAATTTTGATTTTGATAATATTAGCGCTATTATGATTTACAGTGTTCGCGATGTCAAGTGAATCATGGACTAAAATATCACATGGGGAATTAAAATCAAGATAATCCAAATTGTTTAATTGATATAATTACTTGTTTTATATAATTAAAAACAATAAAAATGAGGTTATTAAAATCTATTTTTTTTCCCTTTTCGATATGGATTTGGCCCTCACTTCATTTATGAAAATTAAAGCATGTTTTACCCTCCTATTAGATTAAACCAGGATTTCTTTCAATTCCAAATCCATCCATGACGTGATATTTGTCTAAATGCTATCGAGATTGCTACTTATATTCTTGGGACGCAACCTGAAGCCTTTTTACAAATATTAAGATGCATTAGACAAATGAATTACTAATCATAAATGAAAACCTAATCATTGTGCTTCGAAATCTTCGATTACACGACTCATCTACAATTTCATATCAAGTATCAGAAATCTTTATATAACTTCAAAGCTGATCACACTTATTATCCAATAGCATCACTTTTTTTTCACTTTCTCGTATACTTAGTGTAGAAAAAAGTAAAGTAATTGTCAAAAAATTCGAACCCGAAGTTTTATTGTATCTTTAGATTTCCCCCAGTTCGTATAATACAAGATGTTCGTCTCACAGAATGTGTCAAAAATAACTGAAAAACGTTTTTATCTGGGCAGTTGAAATTTAGTATAGAGTCTTTAGATTTCGATTAAACTCTTTTTAGAATAATTCTATTTGTCCGGTTATTCGTTCAGTTTACATGATATTTACAGAAAGAAAAGACAAATATCTAATATTTAAAAGTAGAAAGCTGTGATATTTTGATTTAATTTCAATTAAGGATTAACTTTCAGTATGAAACAATTAAAGACGATATTTCAAAAATATATTGAATTAAATCTATTAATTGGATTTTTGACTATACGTACAGATTTGTGTCATTTTTTTCAATCATTTGAAGTAAATGTCTATTCGATTTTTCGAACTGCTAAACACATACATAGAGGATTAATTGCCGAGTAACTTCCAAGCATCATACGACATAATGAGTAAAAATGCTAATTTCTAACCAATATTTCTTAATTGTCGCATGTCAGTGTCATGCTAGTTTTTTGGTATGATAAATTTATTTGAATTTATGTGAGAAAGTTTTGGAAAGATTACCGTGCTTGTTTCCTTTATAATTCACTTTATATAGATTCCTTTAATATCCAAATGTTATTCAAACTATATTGTAAGGGATTACTGTCATCCTTCTTATTTTATAATCGTTTCCCACTACTCCAATCAAAACGGTTTTCATTATTCGCATAATCACTAGTCAGTTTTAATTTTCCAATCTTCACTGAAATTTTAAGCAGAATCTTACTTTGTTAAACTCGGATGCAAGAAATTCACACAAGGAAATATTTTATCAAACAA
>JAOUZG010016999.1:1576467-1600408 GCA_026289955.1 Argiope argentata | reverse complement strand
TTGAATGACAAAAAAGCCGCATCTTAAAATGTGAAGAAAATTAAATAATGATAAAATTTATACATAAACTTTGAATGATATATAAATTTCTCAACATTTTTTTTGTTCATTTCATCATCATTTATTCATCATTTATTCATTATTTATTTTGTTCTTTTTTCAGCATAATTTTTATTTCCTATTTTCAAAATGAATCTATTGTAATTATGAAATTGTTCGAATACGAGAGTTATAAATAATATGTTTCAAATGACTCTAAAGACCACGGTGGCTTGATGGTAAGGTCTCTACTCATGAGCGGCAGTTTTTCCTTTTCGAGACCTGATTCCACGAAAGAACCCTCGTTTTATGGGATCTGTTGCGCGTTAAGTCTTTCAAGAGGAAACGTTCATCAGCTGGTATGGTGTGGAGAGGTGAGGGGGGCAATTCAGCTCGCATCATCGTTTTCTGACCGCGGTTCAAAATTACGAGGTCCGTCCCAATATAGCCTGAGTGCTGCTTTACAATGGATGGTTAATATAACTAAATTCGGATGACTATAAATCTGAAAAGCACATTTTTTTGTTATTAATCTATCTGTTTGTGAACAAGATAACTGAGACGTTCTTTGAAATTGGTGGATGCAATTTGGATTGGGGTCTTTATACCGAATTTTCAGATTTATATCGCGTTTTAACCGCTTGCAGTCCAAAAAATAATTAGATGCACAATTATTCAACTAATAGAAAGATTTGTTTATTGCTAGCAAAAAATAAATATATATGATTCTTTTAAGTCGAATTTTTTTGGAAAATTAAACTACAACTCTTAACAAATATGTAGGCGTTTTTAACAATTAAATTTGATAAATGAAAAAATAAAATCTCAAAGTGATGCACAATCTTTAATGTTGAGTCACGCTCGACATCCGACCGCAAAGGGTTAAATGACATCCCCTCTGTGAAAATGTATCCCTCTAGTTGTCCTAATTAAAAAAACTCGAAAAGATCAAAATAAAATAAAATGAGATGGGTAATATTTGGTGTAGGTATTTGTCCTATCAAATGAAATTAAATATGTAGACGTGTGAATCGTCTGTATGCTTTTAATATTGTATGCAAAGAAACATTATAATTTAAAAAAAAAACGCAATGACATAAGTATTCTAAATTTCATATTTCATCAAGTAATTGTGGTTTTGTTGTGAATTTTAACTACGTTTGATCAGAAAAAAATATCTAAACATATTTGCTTACTGATATTCATTCCATTTAAAAACAGCAGAATTTTAGGGTTTTTTTCTTATTATTATTCAACAGTGACATTGTTGATAATACAGAAAATCGATATTCTTTAATGTGTACGTATTTAAAGTAAGTGAAAATCAAGTTTTCTTGATTTTCACTTACTTTAAATACGTACTAAATACTCGAAATTCTACGATGATGTGAGCAAAGGGATACATTTCTGTATATTTATATGATATAGTTTTTGTGAAAGCAAACCTGTTCGTATTTGAATCTCATAACAGTCATTAATATCGCCAATAATCAATTGCTGATGAACTCAACAATTCATCAACAATATGAAGTTAATTCAGCAATACTAATGTTTTGTTTTTCACTTTACTGCAAATTAAAGCAACTTTTTTTTGAGAATCTGAAATGAAACATCTGAATATTCTTGGTGTATTGACTTGTATCAAAATTTTATATGGAGGTGAGGGGCGTGCTGAAGGGGTAGGGTATGGATATTTATTAGAAAATAAGTGTACATACATATTATCAATGGCATTTTCAGTGGCATGTTCAGATTCAGGGACGTATTATCAGCATAGGGTTTGAAGAGAAAATCTTGCTGATAATACACTGAAGTGACTAAAGTCATGGGATGACTGTTAATATCGTGTCGGTCCTCCTTTTGCCCGGCGAAGTGCAACAACTCAACGTGTCATGGAGTCCACAAGTCGTTGGAAGTCCTCTGCAGGAATATTGAGCCATGCTGTCAGTATAAACGTCCATAATTGTGAAAGTGTGGATGGTGTAGGAGTTTGGGCACGAACGGACCTTTCGATGATGTCCCATAAATGCTCGATGGGATTCATATCAGGAGATCTAGGTGGCCAGATCATGCTCTGGAATTGTCCGGAATGTTCTTCAGACCAATCGCTAACAGTTCTGGCCCGGTGACATGGCGCATTGTCATCCATAAAAATCCCATCGTTGTGTGAGTACGTGAAGTCCATGAATGGCTGTAAGTGATCTGAAAGCAGCTGAACATAACCATTTCCAGTCGATGATTGGTTCAGTTACACCAGAGGATCGAGTCCATGCCATGTAAAAACAGCCCACACCATTATGCAGCCACCACCAGCTTGAACAGTGCCTTGCTGACAGTTTGGATTCATGGCTTCGTGGGGTCTGCGCCATACTCGAACTCTACCATCAGCTCGTAACAACTGAAATCGTGACTCATCTGACCGCTGCACGGCTTTCCACTGGTCTAGGGACCAGTTGATATGCTCACGAGCCCAGGTGAGTCGCTGCAGGCGATGTCGTACTGTCAGTAAAGGCATTCGAGTCGATCTTCTGCTGTCATAGCCCAAGGAAGACAAATTTCGCCGCACAGTCCTATCGGACACGTCCCTCGTACGTCCCACATTGATTCCTGCAGTTATTTACGAAGTGTTGCATGTCTATTAACATTGACCATTCTACACAGACGTCGGCGGTCTCGGTCGTTAAGTGCAGGTGGTCGCCCACTGCGTGGTCCATGATGGGATTTGATGCCTGAAATTTCATACTCTCTGCACACTTTTGATACTGTAGATCTCGGATAGTTGAATTCACTAAAGATATCCACATTGGAATGACCCATGCGTCTATGTCCAACTAACATTCCACGTTCAAAGTCTGTTAATTCCTGTCATGCCGCCAGAAATCACGAAAAACCTGTTCACATGAATAACTTGAACACAAATGAAAGCTCCGGAAAACGAGCTGCGCATTTATAATTTTTCGCTGCGATACTACTGCCATCTGTATATTTGCATATTGCTATCCCATGACTTTTGTCACTTCAGTGTATAATTATTAACATTTTAAGGTTTGCTATTAATTTGTATTCGAATCTGTATTGGAATACCAATCACCTTAATTATGAATGTTTGACTAAATATTTTAAAATATTTAATTTGGAGACATTATTAATGCCAAAATCAGCATACACACAAAAATCGCCTTCAAATAGTTATTTTTCCCTGCGTTGGTCTTTCATTAATTTCATATTTAAATTTAATCCACGAAAATTTAACTTTTTCTGAATTTTATTACTATTGGAATTCTGTTTCAATAGAAGTTGATATTTAAAAAAGGCTACTTATATTATTACATCAAATATTAAGTCAAATTAATCAAAACATTTAGATAGTATTTTTTTTCTTAAAATTATGAATCTCTAAAATGTAAACTTAATATTTTCCCTTTTACCAAATGGAAATTTTGAGCAATTTTAATATATATGCACCAAATGGCGATATTAAGAATACAGTTTATCCAAAAACTTCAGTTAATTATTTAACGTTGATTTTGGTTGAAATTTGTTGAAAATATAATCCTGAAAACTTTTGGGCATAAAATTATATAATGCTTCTTTTTATTTATGTAAGGAATAAAATATGCAAGCTAAAAACATAGGAGCATTTTTTTCTCAATAAAAGTTGTCTAGACACTTTTTATTAATAATTTTCTTTTTAAACATTTACATTTATTCATTCTGTTATGTTAGCCGTGTGTTAAGCCAGAAAAAGTAAATATTTCACTTGCTAGATTTCATTTTAATTTAGTTTTTGTTATTTGTAAGACGAATTCGAATTTCGTTATAAATTTTAATTTCAAAAAGCATTCTTTTGAAAGCAGAATTTAATTTGCTCCTACAAGTGATATCACAATATTTTCAGATGATTAAAATTTTGAAATTTAGCTCCGTAGTGTCTCTTATTTCAGTGAAAAAGTTGTTTTTCAAAATTAAGCCTTTTTTTTTCTTATTTCAAGTCATGCTGCATCGCAAGTTAGTTTCTAAAGTGAAATAAATATGCTATTAAATTTATATTAAAATTAATGACATTTTTTTTCTAAATCAATGATTCTGGAATATCATTTAGTGTTTATCCAGTTTTAAATAATTTGCTAAAATATGTTAACAAATTTAAAACCTATTTCATGTTGTGAATATTATAGATTGCATTTTTATTTTCATTCTATATTTTTAGACAAAATTTCTATAAAGGAAATTTGAGTTTATTTTCGTCTTAAATTTCGAAGAACTAGTGCATCAAACTGCTGGAATTTCTCCGTTGATTTCAAATGTTTTGGAAAATGTTTACCAAGAGACAGCTTTCATTTCTGTAATATTATCAATAATTAGAGCGTTTAATGCTCGTAAATAGTTGAACGCAAAGTGACTCTAAGTGATTTTGATGTGGAATTTTACAAAACATATTTGCTAAATTACGAATTCGTGTACACCCAAGCACGTTTCACAAAACGTACTGACTAACAGCAAATAACAGCAATTAAATGTCTATCTATATAAAAATAAATGGAATATAATAAAAGTAATTGAAACTGATTTTTTAATGAAAAGTACGTATGACATAAAATATCTTTTAGTAATAGTTTGCATTTCAATTCATATTATAAAGTTAAATTTATAAGAAAATAATCTCAATGGATTTATAAAACTACTGTTGAACTGTCTCAGGCATTCAAAATTAAATAAAAGTATTTTGTGGCAAATTTGTTATGATTTAACGAAAGAGAATTGAAATTGAATCGAAAAAATTTAATAGTGCGTCTGAAATTTTGAAACTCTACAGCTACAATTATGCTTATAAATTTATATTTCCATAAAATTACAACAATGACATAACTAATTGATTACTATATTTTTTAAGGTGTCAAATTTAAGATTTCACTTGCCTTCAGCAGAACTCATATTTTCTGGAATTTCATCAGGAACCTCTACAGAATAAAATGAAATAATAAGCAATGTTCTTTGAGTTTAATTCCTTAAAATAACATCTTGAAAGATTAAAGAAAGTTATTTTATCATTTAGCTAAAGTAAATAGCGTTTTGTTCGCAATAATGTTTCCATATATGTGGTGTTAAATAATGTATTAAATAACAAGTAACAAAAATGAATTCAAGATTTTATTTTATCAGCTACTTATCTAGATATTTACGCGTGTTGCAAATCAGTCCATTTTCAATTAAATCCTGCGTTTTTTTCGCTGTTTAGTTTTTTTTTTATTTTTATAATAACTGATCTTTATGTTATTGCCAAGTAACCTATAGTAACAGTCCGCTTTGCTTTAAAAATATATTTGAGCTTATTTGAAAATGTTGCATCTAAATGATTTTTAAAAAGGAGGAGGCAATCAGGAGGTTATTATAAATACTAAAAATACATATACCGAGTTATAAAGATATTTTTTTCCTACAACAACTCACAATTGTAGCCATTTTAAAATAAGGTAAATGCTATTTATTTACATAATTTTTGAAAAAAACCCAAGGTTTTTTATCACTTTCTATGCATGTAAAGGGTGCTTTTGTCTGAGGTGTATCATAACTCGAAGTCGATCAGCATGTTTGGTTTAATACTAAGAAAGTTTTCAGAAAAAAATTTATACAATACATAAGACATTATAACAGAGAATTTGGATTAATGTATCAAATACCCAATTCAAATAATGAGTGACAATTTCAGCCAACCAAATAAATCTATTGTACAGTTGATTATAATTGTTTTCAAAGAAATGAATTTCGTTTACTTATTTATTTCATTTGCTCAAATTTTTAGCATTCTTTGCATTCTTTTAGCGGAGGAAGTCCTAATTCACGTGCTTAAATAAAATGCATTTAACAAGAGTTTAGCATCTATTCACTGCCGAGGATAACATTTTCAGCGAGTGAGTGTAATTTGCTTATCGCCATTCTATTCTACTGACCGCAGTTGGAAATCGCAAACAGATTATGCTAAATTGTTTAAAGGAAATTGTGGACAAGCGAAAAGTAGTTCGACCAATTCACGGTGAAAATTCTTTTACATTTACAAAGAGAAATTTAGGAGGTAAAACGAAATTTAAACTCCTTTTTTGCAGTTTAATTTTTTAATAAAATTTTAGTATCATTTGCAATTAAACTCATTTCTGAATAATGTATTTTTAAGAGAAGTAATATAATTTATCGAATATGAATCCATATATAATATTGTAGTTTTGATTCAATTTTATTTCCAAATTAAGTATTAAAAATAATTCAAACTATTTTTATTCATCAAATTTATATTTAGCAATAATAAAACGAAAAAAAATGTGTATGATTTTATGACTTTTTGAAATATTTTCACTTTGGTGAAAATGGATGAAAAAGCAGAACTGAAGTGCGAGGGATTCATTTTCAAAAACCGATAACATAGTAAAACGAAACTACTTTTTGACAAAAAAAATAATTCCATGGAGTCAATATACTCATCTTTCTCGACGGATGATAATTTTTCCACTTTTCAACTGTAATGGTTTTTGTCTCTGTGCATACGAACTCATATGTGGTTCCGAAAAAAAAAACCCAAAATATAGAACTTTTCCATTATTTTTTCTTTTAATAAGTCTTATTGATAGTTAGATTAGCTATTTCCGTCGTGAAGCCATTATTTTCAACTCTTTATTAATTCGTGCAGTAAAGGGTTAAATATTTTTCACACCAGAATATTTCATCTGAAAGGCATCCACAATTATGTCATGTAATGCCATCATATTTTTTTCATATATTTGTTTTGAGCTGATTAAATTTTTATATCAATCTGGTTTGAAGTATAATGATGGTAAATCTGAACACTCACTAAAGAAAACTTGAAACTCTTTTAGCATCAAGCTTTACGCTTTCGAGCAACTCAGTCGATACTCAGTCATCTTAACATGTATTAAATTATTGTTAATACAGTGTGCCAAGGAGAATGGTTATTGAATATTGAGTTTTACTTTCAAACCCATACTGATTTTAGCAGTTTACCTAAATTAAGTAAATATAATGTCCGTTTTTTTTTCACTTACAGTTCGTTTTTGGATCAGAGAAATAAAAATATGGGATATTTAAATATTTTATGTATTTGAAAAGGCCTAATCAATTGCAAAATTTTTTATTGATGATTAACTTTCATATTTGAAGATACTTCAATTTTCTTAGATAGGTTTGAAAGCGACATTTTTGTAAACCAAAAGTCTATGAATTTATTTTATTTGTCAAATATAATGTGTAACTTCTCGTATAGTTTATTATAATAAGTTAATATTGAAAAGGCATCATACACGATTTCACATTGATTGCCATAAAGAAATAAATATAAGAATGGTGTTTTGTGCAAACTGTGTGATTGTGCAATAATATTATCCTGCATTAAATTAAAACTTTTTCGAATAGATCTAATGAAATAAATATAAGATAAAATAAATTAATATTTTCCTTGATTATTTTACTGATCAAATAGTCATTCAAAGTTCATAAACAGTCTATATAATAACTTATAATTTTTCCATTCCAAGCTAAGTTACCACCTCATTTATGATTTCATTAAAAATTACATGTTGTTTCTTGGGATTGAATGCTATGCCACATTTTTTTTTAATTTAAATAAATCAAAAGGCTCTACTTTAGGACATAATTCTTCACTGAAATTTTTTTATTCTATTTTGTGATATTGCCATTTCTATGTTTCTTCTTTCATGATATATTTGAATGTTAAGGGAAAAATTATCCTTGCGTCTAAATAATACTGTTGGGGCCGAATTCATGTCATCTTGCCTGTATAACACAATAGAAATTTTGTATTTTGTCTTTATTCTTTATAAGAAAGATAATTAAGAATATATAACTATATCCCTCTCGTGAAGATACCGTTAGATATTCTTCATTTATTTATATGCCCATCTACTTATACATAAATTGATCTTTCGGAAGCATTCCTAGAAATTTAAGACTGGTTTCTCTTAAATTACATTTTAAGTCATTCAAAAGAATTGTGTGTTTCAGAGATCAAAATCACCCTATCTTTTTAAAGTGGTATTGATTCCGGTTAAGCATGATGCTGAGGTATTTCCAGATAAATATAGTTCTATCATGAATTGTTCTGAAAATCAACTAATCAGGAAAACGATACACAACAGAAAATTTATTATTTTGAAGTTTTGAATTTTATTCAGCCGTCTAGAATGAAAATTTTGACTCTAGATTTTCGAGTTTAAAAATAAAAAAAAAATTTGAAAAAGAATGAAACATTAAAAAAAATGTTAAGTACTATAAGGAGCCATAAAAGGAATAATAATGTAATTAAATCAGGAATACATTATTAAAAATTCAAATTTGAAAAAAAAAATATTTTTTCTTAAATTTAAATGAAATTTTTGGATATTAATTTCCACAATCGTTGTATAAAAGTAGATAATTAGTTAAACTACCTTATCTTTATCTGTATTATGTTTGAAGAAATTAGCTTGCTAAAAAACAGGATATTCAAAAATCAGTGTTCTTTTCTTTATATAAGAATTCAGGAAAGAAGTAAACAATTTTATTCTAAAAGAGTGTCTTTGCTTTCGGATGTATTATAACTGAGACAAAACCTTCATTTCCTATTTAAAAAGAAACAATTAGAATATCATTTGATCATACAAAATGATAGTTTAAAAATATTTTTTATTCAAAAATTCCGATTGATAAAAAAGTATTTATATCCGTTCTTTGATGACATCGTTTTTTCCTTTGCAAAATTAATTTCATATAATATATATAATGGAAATATTTACCTGACAGTGGAGATTTTGCTTAAAAACAAATGAAAATAAAATATCCCTTTTATTTTCAAAGTTGACTCACTTTCTAAATAAACTATTTTTACATTTTATATCTCCTTTTATTGCATCTTTTATCAACTCAATTTTTCTACATCTTCATAATATTTTTTCAGAAGTTTTTAATCAAATCCATTCTGAAGTTAATATTTCTTCATCCATTATCTTTAAAATATCAGGGCGCGCACTGAAAGGCCCAGTTTGAATCCCATCTGATTACTCCTATCCATTTGAATGTGCTCTGAAAACTCCGAATAAAAGATTGCCGCAACAGCATTAGCGAAATATAAGGGTGAATCCTAAAGGGCATCACCGGCCACTATATAACTACTCCCATAGGAGGCTCATTTCATCATCGTTAGAGGATAGCCAGCTTACGTCATTTCTGTTTCTACCAGCGTCAAGTAGCAATCACATTATCGAAGACTTCTTGTCACCGTATCCAAAGTGTCCTAAGGGAAGATATACCTGATTCGGACAGCTAGCTCTGCAACTTAAGTCTCTAAAATTGCTGTAACGTATTTTTTGGGGAAAAAACGAAACTCGACTGGACTAAAATGTAATCTGTAGCAATTTATAGTTGATTTTGTTGACTGAAAAATATCTGATATCATTAATGCATAGAACATTGTTCGGGTATCTTAAGCACTGTTTATGAATTAAAGGATTTTAGCATTTTCATGTTCAATACGAATGACCTTAAGAACAACTGATTAGTTGCATTAAACTTATAATAAAAACAAAGAAAATAAAATATGTGAACATCAGGGATTTAATAAAATATTTGAATGAAGAGTTTTATTTTCAAAATAAACATTGCTGTCCTTCTAAAAAAAACCATCATTAATATGTCTTTCAAAACAACAAACGAAGTTGTAATAATGAATGTACACGGTATGATCGACTGGATGAAATCTTGAAAACTTTTAAGAAATTTTCAAATCAAATTAAAATTTATTGCAAAATCTGAAAGAAGGCAGTCTCCAACTTAACTAATTCTTCAACAAATTCTTAACTGAAGTCTTCTCTCAACTGATTATTCACAATCTTATCTTTGTTTCATTTATTTTGTCTCCGACAATGCTGTACATAAAACTGAACACACTGCTTTTTGTGTTGCATGGAACCATTCCTAAACAACCTTTCAGTAATCCTTCATCCTGTCCTTCGAAGCTCCACTTAATCCTTAACAACAAAAGCTTTAATGCTTTTTACCACTTCTTTAGAAAGCTTCTCCAGATAGTAAACTTTGTGTTAAGAAGTAGTTTGTTCTCTCCTTAAGTTTCAAAAGTTAAAAAAAAATTAGAAAAATGATTTTTTAAAACTCTTCTACTATCTATCTTCTACTATCTACTTCTGAAGGTAAGGTTAAAGCTTCAATATCGAAGAATCACAATAAAGGTTCTCCAATAAAAATTATCGGTTTTTGAGTACCTACATTTAAAAAGTGTTCAAGTTCTCACACTTATTTCACTTGAAATATTTGAAAATGAAACTTTATTACATTTTCGGCTTTATTTGAGATCACAGTTTAAATGCAATGAAGTTCTCTCTAAATTAAATTTATTTAGATTCAAAGCTAAAACATTCAATAAGCTGCACAATTCAGAAGTTATTTAAAAATTTTAAGTATTTTTTGTGAAATATTAAAAAAATTTTTTAAAGAAGCAGTATCATTACATTATAAATTATACTATATCCCAGTGAAGCAAATTGTCTTATAACAATTCTACAATACAAATACCTTTTTACCAATTTATTTTTAAGAAGTGAAAAAGGCATTTTAATTGGTCTTTTAATTGTAGAATTTTTATACAGCAGCCTTCCTGGTACTTTCCAGTTATGAATTTAAATCTAATTCATGTACCGCTATTATAATATATTTGCTTTTTTCTATTATTGCTTATAAAAAATCATTTTAAAATGATTTCTGAACTTGTATTGTAAAAATTATATATACAATAAAAACATATACCCAAACGTCAACATGATGCTTTAAAGGGTTAAATGATACTTGATAGTCCAAACCAATCTAAATGTAGAACTGGTATTAAGTTTTCAAAATGTTGAATTTCTGTTTGATTGTTTACTCTAATTGTTGTGCTAATTTTCAGGACATGGAACCATATCTTAATTGCATAGTTAGATCGAGTCAGTGTTTCCTTGGGCGTCTGGCATTCCTTATTGGATGAAGTTAACGGTTTTGGCAACAGAATAAAATTTACATATTGCCCGAATCGACACGCTTCCCCTTTTCCCATCGTGCTTCCAAATGTGCTAATTACTAACAAATTAGGCAAAGGTATTTAATGAAAAGCGTAGGCAAGCGAAGAGAGGTTTGTTTGAATTGTTCTACTTTGCAATTATTAATCCAGTCCACAATTGTGGATGTTACTAAAGCGTAAAGCTCGGGATATTCCACGATAAACATTCTTATATGGTAAATCCCATTGCTACCTTAGTTCTATAATTATAAATATGAATGATATAGATCAATGAATTACTTATTTAAATCAATGCCAATCTATTTCGTTCATCAAGTGCTCCTATAAAGTTGTATAATTAATTGCGGTTTCAAAAACTGCTATTCATCTCGTTCATGAATTCTTCACTAAATCACTTGTCAGCTTGTGTACGTGGTTGACAGAGAGACACGTAAAAGAAGAAAAATGTGATTAACTGTAAGCCAGCCATTACCTCCCTTTCATCATCCAGTAAACAGCACAGTTTCTGAATTGTTCAGAAAAGCATAAACCCATTTTTAAATCCGAAGACGCATCATTTTCCTATTCTTGGTTTCTTTTTTCATGTACTAATAGTTTGGGGAGTTATTAAAGGAATATAAATTATTTGTTTACTTGTTTGCACAATTTTTTATAGTAATGTTAATATATAATAATAGATACGTATTTCTTTTGCTTAAATTTGAATATCTGAATTTAATTTTTAGATTTAAAATTATATTCCCACTAAATGTGTGCCAGAGGCTAATATTATTTATATACTGCCGAATCATTAAGTATATTTCATAGAAAAAATTGCATATAAAATCTTTGAAATCTGTTTATAACAAAAAAGATCAAACGTTTTCGATAGGATGAAAAACTATTTTATGAAATTATTTATTTTTTGAGTTGAATCAAATTGTTTCATTTATGGAAAATTATGGAAATTGTATACACAAATGAGAACATTTATCGCCACAAAGAATCTAGAAATATTTAATGGCATCATGAAATATGTAAATTAAGGAGATAATGCATATTTTCATTGCAAAATGAAGTAATTATGAATTGCTAAAAATTATATTTAAATTTAAAGTTTTTAATAATGGGTATTTAGGCCAAGATTTTAATTCAAAAAATAAAATATTTAGAAGGCAGGAAAAATCAATAATACAATTAGGAATTGTTAAATAATTATAAAAGAAAATAAAGGTCATTGTTTCTGCTAAATATAATATAATAATCATTAACAGAAAATTGTATCTCAAGACTTAACGAGAATGGGTTTGCGCGAAAACAAAGGTGGTTTAAACGAAGGAGAAAACCATAAAATCTATCGAGACAGAGACACATCTAAGACAGCTTTACTGTCTGCAATAAATAAATAAAATAAAATAAATCAAAACAGAATTAGTTTAGAAATATCGCTGGTAATTTGACAGCGCTTGCAAGCGAATAAATAACAGCAGTTAAAGATGAAAAAGCATTTAGGCAAAATTGTTTGAATACATAAGTAATGTTTTTCTGCTTAAAGAAATATAGCAAACAATAGCGCATGGAATAAAATAATGAACATTTATATTGTATGGAATAATTTAGTTATGATAATAAACTGATATTGTAAGCATATGCATTATTATCAAAACCATATTGCAATATTTATGGATTCTTCAAATGAAACCAATTCAAAATATAGTCTCGCAAAACAACATTTATTTATCCAAGAATATTTTGTACTTCAAATATAAAGATTCATTCAATGAAACTGATATCACGAGAAAGGAGAGCTTAAAAAATTGAGCTTAAAAAATAATAAAGAAGCACAGTTTGATACAAATTGTCTTTTACTTCTGCCAAAGGAAAATAAGTTTATAACAATATGATAAAAAATGAATAACCGCAATATTCTTGTCTTCGTTTATAATTGAAAGGGTTGATTATTTTTGAGGAAAAGGATAACGATTATCTATGCTCCAAATATTCCTGATGTGGAAGGAATTGATTTATCCTCGATATTAATTTTTTCTAAAAATAAATTAAATCTTTAATTTTTTTACTTATTTCGTTAATTTAATTTAAAAATTTGAATTTATTAAGAAGCTCCCATAATATATAAATAAGCATTTTTCGTGCTTATGGTAATTTTTTTAGAAACCTTCGAGAGGAAGATAGATGCATCTGTGTCCTCGAGCACAAAATTTCTTTTGAATAATTACTTTCAAAGTTTTAATATGCGCATTTTGATCGGCGAGTTAGCACAAAGCTAGGGGGCGCATTCCACGGGAAAATATCATATTTTGGAAAAGAATGCAAAAATGGTATCTAGTTGATAGAGTAAAATATTCTTTACTAAATACTTTTGGTTCCTACAACAGAATAATTATATTTGAATTCAGTACATATTTTTATAAAGTCTCATGAAGGTGTTATTTTTTTATATCGAAAAAAAAATCAAATTTTAAATTATTCTAATTAATGAACAGTTTACGCACTAGTATATAATTAAGTTCAGACTGAAAAACAAATTAATTTCCAATATTTACAAACTTGTTTCTTCAGTATTGTCAGAAGAATATATTTATCTATTGTAATGTATTTAATCTACATTTCTACATACAAAAAAAGGTATTTTCTGCAATTTCCAATCATATAAAGTGTGTCACAAAACTAACGTAATATTTGAATTTTCCACCATTCGTAAAGCAAAGTGTTGGCAAATCTATTAAAAATCTATTTGACAGTTGATAGATTAGGGTCACTGAAAACGGAGCATGTTCGACCATGACAACAACGTCTTTCAACAATGTTTCAAAAATAATGAAAATCAAGAGGTTACAGTTTGAAAATGAAAGAATTTTCCCCGACTTCTGTGATTTCACCCCACTGGAAAACTTTTAATGAGGTTATTTAAGGTGAAATTATTATGCTAATACGCCTACAAGCACACGCTTATTGAAGGTGAAAATTCAGTGCGGTATCAACGAAATTCAGCCACATTTTAGCATAACGTTCCTGGAAAATTTCAACGAAATTCGAATTTTTTTCCGAAGAGTACATATGGGCCAGGAAAACCGTATAAGCCATTTAACCTGTGTGTTATTCTATTCGTAATCTTACAAAGTGTATTTTACGTTTCAATAAAAAATATGTTAATTTAAAGAAAAATCTGCGTTTTTTTTTTATCCTTGCATTGACACGTTCTTCTACTGTGTAACGCTCCATTTGTATTAACTCTAAACTAACATCTATAAATTGTTTTTTCATTTCCTACTATTAGCTCATACTGGTACTATATATATATATATAATATAACAAATTTTTTAATCGTTAATAAAATACTTTTTTTCCAGTCAATCAAGTTCATGTAATTTTTTTAAAACTTGTAGTGGATGACACTCGATGCTAATGCAGTATTTTCTAATATTAATTCATTAATTTTTATTAATTAATTAAAAAAAATTCTCACCTTTATAGTAGTTGCAATTGTTAGGTTAGAATAGCCTGGTTGGTAGGGCGTTGGATTCGCATCCCTTGTGCTGCGAGTTCAAACCTGGTGACAAAGTTCTCCACGTCGAGAGTAACTCTAGTGGGGGTACTGAGTCAAAGGTGATCGTTATTCGGGTGTTCAGGCGTCCATGCCTTCAGAGGCTACTGATCCTCCCCTTCTACTGTAAAACGGAAAACGAAAACAACAATTGTAATTGTTTAATAAAAAGTAACTATAAAATATTATCTTCCCAAATTTTTCCTGTTAACCAAAGTAGGAAACTGATTTTAAAAAATTGCTTTTTATATTACTATTTATGATAATTGGGTTACCAACACATCATTACATAAATGTTAATTATTTAAAATCTTGTGTTTTGGGAAAGAATTCAGGAGTGCCCTCTTTAGAATATAGAGTGCATTCCTGAATTCATGGGCCAAACTGTAAGCGTAAGTTAAATACACATAAAAAGACATTTTTAAGGAAATATAGTGTGTGAAATGAGAGGGGTAAGTGGAATAAGTTAAATGTAAATTAATATTAGTGAAATGCAGTGATTAAGAGATTCAAATTGACACGGATGAGGACTCATTATAAACCTTTTAGTTACTGTTGCAGTTCTTAGTGAAACAGTATACATCATTTGCTGGATACTACCAACTCTTCATCAATGGTTGTGATGATATATTTACACAATTATCAACTTATATTATGCGAACAAAGAGCTTTTTTTCATTTCCTTTGCATTTTTTTTTCATTTCGAAAGCTACAAAAGAAATTATTTCTTTATCCTTTTTTTTGGATATTAAAAGTCTGGGTCATGAATTCAAGTACATTAATATTTTTTTTTCTAATATATGAAGATTAGAGCTAAGTTTTATTTCTTCAGTTATATATGCTCAGTTTCTATTTTTTTTTTCGAAAAATGTCGCAGTACTATGATTTTGTATTCTTCTCATTTCCATAAAACACATAAAAATTGGTATTTGAAAATAAAGCATCTATCAGCGTGTAAAAAAAATTATATTCTTGTAGGGATATCTTTTTTTCTTCTTAATATAAATTTTCAATATAAAAACATAAAAAAATATTCTGTAGAGTAAATATTCCAATATATGACTTGAGAGTTTTGATTTGATTATAAATATAAGTATTAACCCTTTGCACTCCGAAAAAGAATTAATGCAAAATTATTTAACTAATATAAAGATTTTTTTTATTCCAATGAAAATTGAATAAACATATTTCTTTTAAATCGAATTTCTTTGAAAAATTAATCAACTTCTCCTAACCATTATGTTGGTGTTTTTAACCATTAAATTTGAAAAATGAATAAATAAAACGTCAAAATGATGCACCGTCTTGAATGGTGCCTCAGAGACACCATCGGAGTGCGAAAGGTTTAGTAATTTTATCTTTAATACACTACTATACTCTATATTTTCGAAATGTTTAATAAAACATAGATGATAGAACAAATATATGCCAAAATATATAGCTATGGTTTCTGAAACTTCAAAATTTGTTGTGATTATTTTTCGAAAAAAGAAATTATGTTTCATCACTTAAAAATTTTCTTAAGCTAAAACTTTAAAGCGTACGTTCTTTTGTTTATTCAGGATAAATCATTGCATCATCTAATACCATAGCTCAACGATTTATAGCTTTATAAAATATTTTATAGTATTTGTATTATATATAATTTTAAAACTTTGATAATACCTATATAGAATATAGCTAAAAATATAGGAAGTTATTTTTAAAAATAAATTTTATAATTTTAAAGTCTATTTTGACAATAAGAATTTCTCGCGTTTAATACTTTTAAGTTATTTTTATTCATATGATTGGCATTTGGTGGTCAAATTGATTTCAATTATAGTATAATGTAGTTTCCAGCAATGAATTTTTAAAGAATGTTTCCTTTTTATCAAAAGCATAAAGAATAATTAATTCAAATAAACCAGGTAAGAATATATTACAATTATTTAAAATATATATATGCTGCTTTGTAGCAAATATTGATATTAGAAACCTAACCTTGTTTTTAAATATAATGTATTTCCTTTCCGATATAATGAATCAAAAATGTATCCCTGATTTATTATAAATAATGTATCTGACTATAAATTTTATAAAAAGAATTATTGGATACAGTAGACAAAATAGAATATTCTGGACACAGTATTTGTTTTACCTGTAATAAAAAAACCCAATCAACCACTTAACTAAACTTTCGGCACACTTTTGAGTCACTACCTTCAATTAACACTCAGAATAGTTAATTAGTTTAGTATTATTTGTTCAACATCCATTAAAACAGGAACGCTGCTTCTTGAATGGCATTACACCCAAATAGCATTTCAGTAATGCTTAACTCCTCTTTTGCTATCACATGGAATCCTTGACTGTTGCAGATTTAGTCGTTTGAATCCCTTTATTAACAATCTATTCCATTTATTCCAATAATCTTAGAGTAAACAAAATGTGCAACTTTTGATACCTTGAAATCAAAAATTCTTGTTTGATCAAATAAGAACCTACATTACATCTTGCATAATCACAGTGATTTATTCGTAAGGTTTTGATTTCAGAATTTAAGGATTCTGTTTCTAGAATGATATCAATAGTGGCATTTGATATTTATTCATTTCACCGAGGTGCATTCCGAAATAAAATCATTTATTTTCAAAATAGATCTGTAGTCTAAAAGTTTATGACAATATTGACATTCAAGGCAATAATATTTTCCTTTGTACTAAAGAAAAATATCATATACTTAAAATTATGGAAAATTACATAAATTTACACATCATTACCAACAATTTTACAAATGATTTTTTGCATTAACATTTCGGCAAAATATGGTAGATAAACACTTATCAAAGAGTATGAAATATCTGAGAATTTACTGTCTAATGAAGTAATTTTTCATAATAATTGCTCGAAATACTGAAATCCACTATGAAAAAATTTTGGTCTCAGAAAAATATATTTTTGAATAAATCGACAATAGTTTAAATATATTAGCAAAACTACAAATCAATATTAACTTTACTTTATGCTTGCCTGTACAAAATGGTTTTATTTTTTGCACACTTGTTCAGATTATTGAATTCAATATATTTTATTGTATTTATAATATGTATGGCTTGGAAGGAATGCAATTATTATCTATTAGTAAATTATAATAATAAACCCTAGTATTATTCAGAAACTATTCCAAATATTCTATTTTTTTAGAAAACTACTACTTTTATAGAGTAAAAGGAAGGGCTTTAAAATTTTCTGAAAAAAAAAATCATAGTTTCGCATCCAATGAAACATTTTTTTTTGCGAATTATATGCTTAGCATACAGTAACGATAGTTTATAATTTTATTACAGTAAAACGTGTTCATTATAAGTCATTATAATTTATCATCGAGGATCATAAAATAGCATGACCTACGGGTGCCATTGTGTTCTGGGAGATGCTAAGAATATGTTTTGAAATGAAGTTTGTAAATTCAGGTAAAATCCTTGGATTATCAGGATTTTTTAGGCGTTTCAAATGTCTTTACGTGAAACTAGACTCGCATGGTTTTGGGTTTGGATATTAAAAAAAGGTTGCAAATCATGATATTGGAGGCAAAAAACGTATATATATATACACCCAGTGTTGGAGACGGTTATTGAACCTGTAGTGATTAATTGTTCGAAGTAATATGGACCAATTGTAAATGATGCATTATGCCCACATTACACCGTTACTTTGGGTGATATTAGTGGAGTATATGAAATTCAAATAGGATTTTGCAGTTGCGTATTCTTAAAACTTCCCACTTAAAAATGTGCTTCATCTGTTCGATAGTCTATTCAAAGTTCATTATGAATCGATTTGAAATTAAACAATTTGCGAAAGAGATTGAGGAGACTCGAAATCATACACAATTTGAAGCTGGTATGGGTAAGGCTTTATATTACTGATTTCGAACGAATTATTCTATTCTTCTTTTACCCTACTAACACTGGTAATAACATGCAAGTTAGAAGATTTGTCTTCTCTCTTGCAATTTTCTCAATTGGATTTGCACAAAAAGGTTTTCTTCTGTTTCCAAAACGGTGCTTATATCAATATGTGTCTTCAAATTTGGCAACTATAAATCAAACCTTTTTAACAGTTAATAGATGATTTCATGTGCCGAAATTTCGAAATTTTTGCAGGACAATTAAAATGGAATTATCCTTTTTGTAAATTAGTTTTACAAAGCTCGATTTGGTAAACGCATAGACCATCTGTTTACTAACAGCAAGTATATTGAAAATAAGATCTTTCAGAAAACTTTAAAGAATCATAACAGTTGCTCATGAGAAAGAAAAGGTGCAGTGTTACTTCTTCGTTCAGTTCAATCTTCTGCGTGATGACTAACTGCCAAACATTTTTTTAAATAAGTGCAATTACTGAGAGACCTATCTTTTAAGAAACATCGAGTTTTATAGATTTGAAGTTTTCGAAGATAAATTTCGTAAAGAAACTAGTGTATTTGTATCAAAAAACATTTGCTCATGTTAACTGTCAAAGTGAGAGTTTCTTTGCGAGATCAATAGGTTTGACTCTGGTATAATTGTCTTGAAGATATGAAAACAAATTTTATGTGTACTTATTAATATTTATAGTTCCCTTTATTGTAATTTACTTAATATCAGTTATACTGGACTGGCTTCCGGAAGTGTTAAAATCTAAATGAAGTACTATAAAAATATATTACAATAGACTCACTCCATAGAGATGAAATTTTTAACTAATAATTTTCATTTATTATAAAAAATTTCTATTCTTTCATTTTATTTCTAGTGCAAAACTTCACAATTTTCTGAACAATAGTTTCTTTCCTATACAAATTTTTTTAATAACATTTTCTTTTTTTTAGATTTCTTGAATATTTTTAGGCTCTCTAACATATTAATTTAATGACAAATACTTTTAAGGTTCATTACAAAAACAATTATCGTTTAAAATATTTATAAGCCTCAAGATATTGAGCAGTTAAAAAATAATGCAATAATGGGTGTTCGAATAAAATTTAATAACGACTTCATTTTATAGACTTCATAAATGAGAATTAATGATAATAATCCTAAGTTCTAAAAAGTGACAGCATTATTAAATCGTTTAGCTAATATTTCATTATTATATTTTAAGAAAAAATATTTTATTATACTTCTTGAGCTATTTTTACCGCGATTAACTTACTTTTGAAAACTATTTTTTGTCTGAAATTATATTTCTACCAGACCTCCTTATTTTCATATAGAGTAAAATATCTTCTTTTTACTGTCCTTTATATTTCAATTTTAAATGCAATCTTTGGGATTATGGGAATATTAATAATTTTGTTCGTAACTATTAAATTTTCTTTCTAAAAAATTAACTTTTAAAGAATAAAATTTAATTGTTAATTTTTTTCCTCCATTTTTCTTTATTTGATTTACAGATTTCATTTGAAATATTATAACATGTAGTTTAAACTGAAATGTATTTAAAAGATAAAAAACTCCCGTGAATTGAATTTGAATGAAAAATTTAAAAAAATTGAATAATTTCATAACATTCTTCTGTAATTTTATATATTTCATTTTAAAATGCTTATAGAATATTATCTATTAATGGCTGTTTAGAATTTATTAACTAAATCATATATTGCTGGTTACGGAATAAATAAATCTGCATAGGTCAATTAGGATTAGAAAGATTGAACTGTATCAATAATTCTATTAAATTTATAAACAATATAATTTGTTAATATTTAATATTTAGTTTGTTATATTTAATTTTTCAGTTAATATGAACTACAAATACGTAAAAATCATGTACACAAATTCAAATATAATGAAAAATAATGTAAAGTCAATAGAATATTTTACATTAGGACAAAAAATGCAAATATATGCGAAATATAATTTTAAAATTTATAAGATTAATTTAAAAATATTATTCCTTATAATTATAAGAATTAAGAAAACGTTTTTTTTCAATAATATAAACTTTGAAATAAAAAGAATAAATAAAATGAAGCAGGCCTAACATAGTATCACAACGTTAACAAGAAATATTCTTTAAATAGCATTTTATGTCAGTTTGTATTTCAGGCTCACCACCAAAATATTCTTGAAGAAACCTGGGACAGACTCCTAATATAAGGAATGGTGCACTTTTTATTTGTGATCAGACGGCATGTGTTTACTTTTTTTTTCCTTTGAGGACCCTCCTCCAGCATCGTCGTTTTCAGCAAATAACAGTAATTCAGTGATCCGCAAATAATCTTTCTTGATCTGCTTTCCACGCCCATGAATCCAATATTGGATGTGACATCCACGATATTTGTTCAATAAGACATTGTTAAAATAAATGTAAAACTGTCTCCCCGTGCTACACTTCTCATTCTCGAGACAGTTTCCATTCTCTGTCAAGACGTAAGAAAAGACGTGTCAAGCCTACGGCGTAAGTTGCTTTTTTTTGGCAAGCGTGTGCATTTTTATCAGAACAAAAGCGCGAATAAATGAATCGAGTGAAGGTTGCATGAAAGTTTGTGGGAAAAATTCGCCAAATGCAGCATTTTATATTTCAGAAAATTTTAGAAAAGTAGGTCTATCAGTTTTATAAGCATTTATTTACTTAGATCGAAAATTTGTAGATTTAAGTTGATATGAAAAGTAAACTTTTTATTTCGGGAGAAACAACAATAGAGGAGCAAATACCATATATATAATACAAATAAGTACATATGATAAAGAGAAGTTGCTTAAAAAACTGGTATTCAAATATAAAAAGATTAAAATGAAATCAGCTATGCATATTTCAATGTATCATGTCAGAAAATCATTTTTTGAACGACCAAGCACCGCGTGCTAGTTTAAGTTTAATTATATTTTTATTCAGTTTAATTGTTCATTGAATCAGTCACTTTATTATTGCAAACGCTCCAAAAAAACTTTGTCTCGCATTTATTGTTTAAAAAATATCCCATTTTCTATTTATTTCATTTTTTTTAATCATGTGCTCAAAATGACATTTTTTAAGGTTTTATTTGCTGTAGTCCTTAACCTTTTTTTCTAATCAGAGCTTTTGTAACTTCAATGGCAGCGCATCATTAATAACTGATTTTTTAAATGCTCGTGCAGTTAATAAAATTATTTTTCGCCTATGGATTTATGTTAACTTCAAAAAAACTCATCTCAAGAACAACATCATGCTCTGACATGATTATAATTTCAAATTTATGAATATTGTTTATTTTTTTAAAAAAAATACTCAGTCATTCATTTGTTCTGATACATATTTATTAAATGCCTAATGGTTTCTTTCCAACTGCTTTTTTCTAAAAAATATTTCCTCCTATTTTTCGAAAAAGTTTCAATTGTAAAATTATCATTTCCTATAAATAAATATGCTAAACATTTACATCTAATTAATGAAATATTAATGGTCCTTTTCCCTCAATTTCAAGATCATTATATTCCTTTTTGTGAATTTAAAATTGAGAGTCAACAGTAGTTTGAATTTTCTCTCGTGCTGATAAAGAAGTTCCTTTACTAGCTGCATAAAATATTTTTGAATGCCAATGCAAAAATTGAATTCCTTTAATTTACTAATCACTATTAGTTTAAGCCAATTCCTTTAAAAAACCAAGCGCAGTAGCAGCATTTTTGTTTTTGTGCAAGGAAAATTTAATTTTTTAAAAATTTTGAATGTAATAGGGGAATTTTTCATCAGAAATAAATACATGCTGTTGTTGTTTTTCAAAATTTGAAACTATTTTTGAATAGTAAAATACTTTGAAGAACGAATAGTTCGACTAGAATGGATTTATTTACTGCTTTATACAGTGATAAACAACATACTTTGGGTAGGGGTACCTCAATTTGGTACATCGGGAAGTCGAATTTTATGTTCATATTCCCATATTATGTCTAGGAATCTAATTTTATTGAATGAGCCACTACTAGTAAATCGGTTCCTTTTATTAGCTGCATAAAATATTTTTGAATAATTGAGTTAACTCTTAAGTACTCATTATTACTAAATGTGAAGAAAGAAAACCAGATGTCTTTTGTTTCTAGATAATTCTTCAAAAATTCTATTAAATGATATTAAATTTTGATAATTTTTAGAAAATAGCATTTTTAATATTACTATCTGCGAAATTTTTTTAAAATTGTAATTATTGTTTACAAAATCTATAAACTCAGATTGATAGAACTATTCCATAAAAACAACATATGAAAGCTCCATCGCTGCAGTTAACAGTGAATATCTTTCCGATTTAGATTTAATTCAATAATCTGAAATGTAGACGTGTTAGTTTTTATGAAATGAACAATGAGTTTCAATCATTGTGGCTTTTGACTCTTTAATAAATTCGTAATTTGTGACTATTATTATTACAGGTCAAAATTAAGAACATTAAAATGGATACATATTAAATACATTTAAAAATGTATTGATGCATTAAATACATCACTCATGCGTTTTATGAAAAATATTACTTTCTAATTATTTTTTATAATATTGCTTATTGATTAATATAATATTTTTTCTTAAGTAAAATAAAGCAAGATATTTAAAAAAATCTCCTCAATTAACTAGAAATGCATATATTTTCGTCTGTAAAAATAACAACCAACATAGTCATGTAGGCCGATATAATACAATTTATTTGCTATACATGAGACTTTCAAAAATGCTGATACCCTTAATTTCAACAAAAAACAATTAAAGTTATAAAAAATTTTAACTAAAATTGTCTTTTTCTACATTCAGTCATCTACAATATTTATTTCTTTCCTAAAATTTTGGAATAAAAGGCATGAGTGATATTAGCTTACTATCATTGTTCTTTTATATATAAAATATATTGACAATAAACTTCATTAAAATAGCCATTTTATCGTTTCAATGACCTTTAATAATTTTAAAAATAATTCATTCAGGGGAAAACGTAAAGAAGAATCTTAATAAAGGGCATAGTTTACAATCTGAAATAACTGAGCAACAAATTTGAATTTGCATTTCCAGTGTGTTTCCTAACGTCCGTCTTTGTCTAGAGGACCAAGAAATATAACGTAGTATTTGTCAAACCTCTTTTCACTTTCCATTTTATGGATGTAACTGTAAGACGTGGGGTTTCTTTTATGTGGGTGGTAAAGACAGCGATTATATCCAGTTTTAGTCCCAAATTTTTATTTACATGTAGATAGAGGACACAGCACACACAAAAAACAAGAATACGACACACACACACACACACACACACACATATATATATATATATATATATATATATATATATATATATATATATA
>JAOUZG010016999.1:1534755-1576457 GCA_026289955.1 Argiope argentata | reverse complement strand
ATATATATATATATATATATATATATATATATATATATATATATATAATCATCTTCCGATTTTGTCAGTCTTTGGCTCAGACTGATTCCTACTATCTCACTTCGTCCGTTTCTGACTCCAACTCTCAATGACTTCCTATCCTTTTGTTCGCCAAACCTAGAGGACCTTGTCCTCACCCTCCAATTCGCCTTTCAGCATTACTCCTTCATTCTGCAATCAATCTGTAATTTAATATCCGGTTGATTTCTCTTTCCACTTAACCATTTTCATTTTGTGTTCTTGCGCATCTCCACAAGAAGGATTGCCATGTTGGATGAGAAGGGTTGCCCAAATTGGCGGACCTTAAAGTAACAGAATTTGTTAAAAATTGATTTCATCCGAATAACAGGCTGATATTTGATTTAGGCAATATGTAAATTTCAATTTTTTTCTAAATACAAGTATATAGAAGGTAAAAACTAACAGATTCCTAACAATGGTATGGAAGCAAAAATTACAAGGTATTGAGCAAACGATCTTAACATGAGACATAATTTAAATGCTTCTGAAATTTTATTGTATAATTCTTGAAATTATTCAGATTATTCTAATTCTCAATGAAACTTTTGACTAAAATTAAGCAATCAATATTTCTTTAATTCTATGCTACAGACAAATACACATTTCATAAAGTTTCACAGTTAAGAAATAAATCATTAAACAGTGATAAAACATCATTGCAGATAGCATTTTAAATTTCAATTTTTTTTTATTTATTTACTTTTATTATTGGACTACTAAAATTATTTCTGATATTAAGAATGGTTAGAACATTTATTACCAAAAACAATAAATCGTGTGAAAACACATTTTTGAATATAAATATATCATAAAAATTAAAAACTCTCATTTTAACGCGTTATTTTACATTTCTGCATTTTACAAATTTTTAAATTTTATCTGTAAAGCTATTGAATATTTTTTCTGAGAAAGTAAAACATATCGCATCATAATACTTGCAATGTATACAAAAATTATAATTTTGAATACTAGCTAAAAATCATAAAAGTTGCCTAATACATTTTATTCCTTCTATTAAGAAAATATACACAGTTTGAAATTAAAATTTCGTTAAAATTTCCCCTCGCTTGTTTATAAAATAGATTAAAATTTAAAAAAAAGAGAGACAGTATTCACATTTAAGTGATGTAAAAAGATTGAGTTAGATTCGTTTCTATGGATATCGTAACTATGGATATTATGTCTTAAAATGTCTAGACGGGTTTCTTCATTTTTTTATGCAAATGAGGAGCAATAAATGAAAAATAATGCATGCATCCCTATATATTACAACATAGCACACATTTTAAAAACTTTTAGCCTTCAACCACAATAAAAGTAATAGTCTGATTTTCAAATTATGTTAGAATGATTCTGTTAAATAAAAGTCAATTTAGCAAGTATAGAGATTCAAAATTTAAGAGTAAATGAAAAAGATTTTAAAATCTTACAAAATATTTACATAAAAAAACATTTGAAAAAATTTAACTTTTGAGTTATTGGAAATTTTTTCAGCGAAGAATGGAATATGTCGCATTGCTAAATTTTTATTTGTAAATAAATGTAATAATATTTATATGCAAATAATATTTTTGTATGTGAATCAGAAACAAAGTCATACACATTCTAAATATATATATACATATAGCCCTCAAATACGAATATATTAAAGCTTATAGTACATACCTAATGTATCTAAAAAATAAGTCTCTTATTTTGAACAGAAAAAATGTTTCAACTCAAGATAAATAGGAGTCTGATATGAAATGAATTTTAAGTTTGTGTTAGTAAATGCAATAGTAAAATAAAAACTAATATAACTTGCAGGATTCGAACTTTTAATATTTCCCCCTTGTTCATAAAATCCGTTAGAATATAATTATAACTGAATGTAATTATAAACATATTTTTGATTAATATTATTCTATAAGATTACGTCAGATTATCAACTTAATATTTTCTAACATTTCTCAACAAAGTACGACCGTACAATTTAATGATATGGTAGTAATAAAACAAATGAAAATTTAAAATCACCTTTCAGTCCAATTTTAGTTGGTAACAATCAATTACTTTATTTCTTTGATTTTATTGCCAATTGAGCTCATTTCATTTCGAAAAAAATTTATCCGAGTAATAATAAAAATAAGTGAATGTTTTAAGAGGAGCCGGTTGAAAGAAAATTTATATTTTCAAATAATTTAACTGTTTTCAGAGTTTTAACATTATATTGTAAAACAGTATTCGACCCATCAGTTTGAAAAAAAAACTAAAACAAAAGCTGTATAGTTAATATGTAAACTATACAGCTTTGTTTCCTTAAGTTTTCAATCTGCAATAATAATACTGTTTAAGTTTTTAATATATGTAATAATAATTTTTTTTGCAGAAATTCCGAATAAAAAGAGAATAGTGCATTAAAACAAATATTTATCTTGTAAATATTATTTTTAAGAATATTAATGTGAAAGTAATAAGAATACAAAGAGAACAGTTTTAATTTTAAGGAAGTTAATAAACATTTCATCTCAGGAATAAATTTATTTTAAAAATATTTTAATTTAAATGATTAATTTTAAAAGCGAAAGAATACTCCAAAACTAAGACGGAATTAGCAAAATTATTCCTTTTGCAACTTTTAACTCAAAAAAGTGCAAATACTTTAAAATGCTCTCTGAATGTTTTATCTAAAATTTGAAGTCAAGATTCTTAAAGATATGGATCTTTGAAAAATGTGAAAGCAGTTTTAATATTTTAGTTATTTATAGGATACTGTGAAAATTTAAAATTTTTGAGGAGAAATTTGATTTGAAAATGATTGAGATTGAGATAAAATGCTTACTGGATAATGCATATCCAGCAAGCCAAAATGTTTACTAGATAATGTTTATCCAGTAAGCCAAATTGTTTAACAAAAGAGTTTAATTAATTCTCAATGTAAACTGGATATGAAAATCCTCAACTAAATTTGTTCTCTACTAAACACAATGACATAATTATATGCTGAATGTAAACTTTGCCCGAATCAACGATTAATTTCAGGGTTCTATCCTGAAAACAAAATACAATTTTGTAATAGTAAACACTTTAATTTCACTATTCAAAATTGTTTTAACGTTTTTATTCCTCTAAATTTAAAAATGTTTAAGCGATTTTCTTTATCTAAATTTACAGAAAATATTCTTACTTAAACATATTGATCAGTACTGGTGCTTTAAATTATTATTAAGTATTTCGTGTCAATAATGAAAATTCATGATTTGTAATAGCCAAATCTTACGTTGATAGCATCCACGAAGAAATATTTCTACATTTAAAGAAAATAAAATAAAGATTAAAATGAAATCTGGTATGCATATTTCAACCTATCATGTCAGAACAAAATTTCTTGAACGGCCAAGTGTGCAAGTTAAATTATATATTTATTCATTTTAATTGTTTCGTTGAATAAGTCATTTTAGTATTGTAAATGATATAAAAAACTTTGTCTTGCATTAATTATTTTTTTAAAAAATATCATATTTCCAATTTATTTTATTTCACATAAACACGCGTTCAAAATTAAATTTTTCTAGGTTTTATTTGCTGTATTCATTAGCTTATTTTTTTTTAAAAAAAATCAGAGCTTTTGTGCGATAACGCGTTATTAAAAGCTGATTTTTTAACGGCTCGTACAGATAATAATATTTCAATTTTTGGCCTACGGTGGTGGTTTTTTTTCCTACGGAATTTTATCTGCTTCATTCCCAAAATAACATCATGTCCTGACATGATAACAAGATATTACGCCATTCCAAATTCTAAAATATATTTTCTTACACGCAAAACAGAAAACTTTCGGAAGCCTTAAAATTGCATACCTGACAGTAATAGATCTTTACAAGGAAATAATAAGAGTGTAACCCTAAATTACAATAGATGTGGTGTTTCCCTTGCTGTTATCTTTAATATTATACATAAATCGTCATTTTAATAGCTTTTTTTATTCATTTTATTGTTAATTTTATGACAAATTCCACAAAATTACATGTTTGCATATATAGACGAACTTTTCTGAATCTTTTTTTATTCTGAAAATGTATATTTAAGTATTAAAAAACAATTTTAAGGTCCCTTTGTAGATTTATATTTTTATGCACATGTTGTTTATTATTCCCTTATAAATAATCATTGACGCAAATTTTCTGGTTATACCATAATTTTCTGGTTATACCAATTTCTGCTGTTTCGGCAATAAAGGACATATTATGATGTAACAAAAATCGTTTTTCAAAAGGGTTAATTCAATAAAAATTACATATAAAAATAAAATTTGATAAGAAAAAATTGTTAAATTACACCATTTAGGATACTTAATACGTGTTATTATGAGAAAATTTAAATATTTGTATAAAAAGACATAAACTAATAGCGTTGCTATAAGTGTTAGTTAGTTTCTAAAAGTTTCTAATCAATTTCACGTTTACATTAGTTAAATTCAATGTTTTCTCAGCTTTAAAAAATTAGAAAAAGATAAATGCATAAATAACCTTTTTCCCATGAATAATTTTTAAACCATCAAAATGCAAACTTTATTTCACTTAATATGACAAGAGAATTTAAACAAACGAGAAAAATTTTGAGAACAATCCTACTTTAAGTAATTTACTTTTCTCAAAAAGGCTAAATGCTTTTAAATCTATATGAATTTCAAATAAAATCATATAATTAGGATTTTTTTTAAATTATGTTATCTTTAAAAATACAGATGAAAAGATTTGTCTAAGATTTAAAAATTTCATAATTGGTTTTTTAAATAAAATATTGGGAATAAAAATGGGAATAATAGATTTCCAAATTCATTAATTTTCAAAATTGCGTTACACTATATTATTGTCTTTTCCACAGGAAAATGATGAGATACATAAGTTTCTACCATATAATAGTAAGAAAATGTTTGATATATAATTTTAGATTTATATTAAAGATTAACACACTTTTTGAAGCCTAAAGCCCCCTTAAGAGTTTATTGAAATAAAAACCTTCATATTTAAGTCAAATATTTTAATTTTTCCAGTGAATTTTAATGAAATTGCATTTAAATTTCTGTCCACATTTTACGCTGTTTATTTATGTTAAAAAACAAATTTCAATTTAGTTCTAATAAAAAGTAAAAAAAAGTTAATTAAATCCCTATAAATTTTAATTCTCAAATTATTACATAATATATTTTTAGAAAGCCTTTTCATTCTTTACATCTATACATTAAATTAGTATACAGAAGAATTTATGTACAATGAAACAAAAAACAGCTTTGTTTGAATTCTATTATTGATTTATTTGAAGAAAATTCCTTCTAGAGCTAAAATTTTATAAATTCTATCTGAAAACAGCAAATACTCTTCCGGTAACAAAATCCTCATAATATGCAGCTAAGAAAATTTTGAAACTACTATTCAAACAGGAGAAAGTGTTTTGTGTTTCGGAATATATAAAAACATAATCGTAACATCGAAAGGTGGAAGAAGCTGGACATAGATTGCATTTGTAAGGAAACCTATCAACCCGAAGTGATTGAAAAAATTCATAACATAGTTTTACAAAGTGTCAAAAATTCAACGATGTAAGAGTTAAGAATTGAATATGCTTCAAACATGTGGAAGAAACCTTTACAATTGAAATTGTATGCATTTAGATGATAACGGATGTAAAACATTTTTTTAAAAAATTCCATTGCGTAAAACTTTCTGGGAAGATCTGCAATTTAAAATGGAGACAGGGTGATTTATCAAAAATGCATGTATTTAGAGATGATTTCGCTCTTTTTATGAAACCAAAATTATCGGGCAAAGTTAACTGTTATAATTTTATGTTTTGGGTGATGAATATCCATTCATACGAATATAGAATAATACATCAGCAACAACTCTCCAAAATTGAACTCTCTATTTTTTACAATCAACAATTGGGTTTATTTTTAGCTTTTTTGCTTCTTCATCTATGAATGGGTTTATTTAGCAAGGCTGGCTGTTTCAGTTGCCTTTTCTTTAGTTAAAGGAAAGGTTTCCCAGTTTTCTCTATGCCAAAAAAAGTGTTATTACAACGCATTGGTAAATGCCAATACATGAGCGACGTAGTACCCTTTCGTTGATTTATACACGTTAGGTCAAACGATATGCTATAGCATTCTTGGTATCCAGATCTAAAATCTTGCAATTTTTCTCCTATTTGGGTTTTTAAAAGAAAGTCTTTTTGCATCCATTTTACCAGAATCTACAGCAACTGATACAGCAGATAATTGAACTGTTGGATTCACTCTCATGACCTACAGCAACTGATGTAGCGGTTAACTAACGTGTTGAGCTCTATAACAGAATCTACCCACTTCTTCAGTACCTACAGCAACTAATGTATTCAATAACAGAATACACTCGACTTCCTCAGGTACTGCATCAACTGATATGTTGAACTAAATAACAGGTTATATTTTATCATAAGTAGGGCAAGAATAACGCATTGACATGTAAGGGGGTACAAATGGAATAACTATAGATATATGGATAAATGCAGCTGCGGGCTAGCTTTAATTTATAAGAATAAATCATTTACAACCTTAAAAGTTATGCTTTCTTCTTTCAGTACGAATTAACCTGTGCATTATATTTAATATAATACGTAACATCACTCATTTTAATTTATAAACATACTAACAAAATAACAATAAACTGATGTTAAGTGACAAATTAAATTATCCTTATATATACATTCGAGAAAACGTATTATGAAAGTTTATTATTGATTAAAATTTAATTATTATTGATCGAATATAAATATTTATAATATTAGAATAAGTTGACTTAAACCGAAGTTTAAAAATAATTGAACTCAAATTAAGTATAAAAATATGATTTTCATACTCGTCTTTTCCTTCTCTCATATATTAGTATTTTTTAACGTTCAGTCCGATATTAATTTCTTTAAGTTAGGGCCATTTATTATCTCACACCAAAAGTTTTTTTTAAAAAAGCGGAAATTTTGTATTGAAAAATAGAAAACGGAACCAGGGAATAAAAGATTGCGCCCGAGCAAAAACTAGACTTTAAATGCGCGCAGTTATTCCCTAATCGCTCCCCAGTTGTGACCGAGCTTAATGCTGAGACTAATAGAGGAGCTGTCCAGGACAATATTTCAAAGATAATGAAGGTACAACTCGAAGCATCAATGCGTGTTAAGTATGACACGGTGCTAAACACTGATGAAAAATGGGAGAGACAAAAAACCTTCAAAAACACTCGCTTTCCTAAGTATAGATTACAAGCTAATTATTCGTTAAGAGGGACTGTACTGAAATTGCTATAATAAAAAAATATATACAAGTTATGTATTCATGAGGTGACTAATAAATCATTGTTATAAAATTAGAACCTAATGCTTTATAATCTAACTATTCATTAAATACAATTTTTATTATAATTTGACTTTTTTTATCCAATGTGGTTAGATATTTGTTAATATTAAAATAAATGAAATTTGTTTAGTTAAAGCGGTTTATAATCTGTCATAAAATGAATAATTGACAAAAGAGAAAAAAAACCGTTCCTTTTATTAGAACTGCTTGATAAAGTATAAAACCATGTGTAGGAAACAGTGTAAAAATATTGAATTTTGAAAAAAAACATAAAAATTAATTCCTCAAATAATTGTAATAATATCCTTTTTCTATGTTACTTACGGTACTTGACATGGACAAGCTCAGCTGATACAACAGCAGATTTTAAGCCGAAGATATACGTCTCTTGTTTCAAGTAGGGCCACCTAGGGCCAAGAGTACGACTTTAGCTACTCTCTCATCACAGTCCCTTTTCATGGGGGGAGTGGACACAGTCCCACATCTCAGAACACAGAAAAACAACAATGCCTGAACCGTAACTCGAACCAGGAACAAACTCCCAGAACACGAGGAAGATGCGCTACCTCTGTGCCAGAAAGCCGACAACCTTTTTATGTAATGTCGAAGAAAGAACTTTATTAATTAAAAATTGTATTTAAGGGATGAATTCAAAGAAATGTCCCCTATGTAAGCGACAGAGTAGTACCAAATTCTAGTTAGCTTCGTCGAAAATCATTGAAGATATGTTGGATGTGTTTCTCAGAAATAAAGTTAATTGCTGTTCTAACGATATAATATACATTCTTGTATCATAAAATTCTTTTCTTCAAAAACTTGTAAATAAGACGTTAAGAAACATTTCATGGGTAATTTAATTCATTAAATTACAGTAAATATTTTTAAAAGGCAAACTTAAAATTGATTTCGTTGCTTGAGAAAATAGATATGCTTGGTGGAATGATAATAATCGGGTTGAAATTATCTCATTTATGTAGAGTTGAATTTTTATAAAAAGTTTTGAACTTTCTGTGTAGTTCTATATTGCATGTTAGCAATTATGTATGTATTTATTTAGAAGTACATTTAACATTAACAATATGTATCTTCATTTGTGATAAGGTATTAAACAATAGCTACAAGTATTTCTAATCGGCCTTAAAACATTGTAAACTAATGTACTGGCGTGAAGCGATTACTGTTCAATCATATATATTGAAATATATCTTTTAATACAATTTTTCAGTATATTAATGATAAATATGTTTTCCTAAAGCTAATATTTGAAGTAATGCAAGTAATATATATACCGATTCCTGGAAAAAAAGAATAAAAAATGAATTGAAAATTTCAAATATCAATAAGTTTGCTTTTAGTTAGATTCATTTAAATCTTTTTTCTTACTTTTTTTAAAAAGTTTTTCTAGAAAAAGTGTTTCCAGGAAATGCAAAATTTAATACTGATTATGGTATACTACAAAAAAA
Organism: Argiope argentata; assembly: GCA_026289955.1. Lineage (NCBI taxonomy): Eukaryota > Metazoa > Arthropoda > Arachnida > Araneae > Araneidae > Argiope > Argiope argentata. The sequence goes on along the minus strand of JAOUZG010016999.1, from coordinate 1,567,568 downwards.
AATCCGAATATCATTAAGCATATTAACATGTAATAATTAAATAAATTAACAATTTATTGGGATGAGGTCGCAATCCCTAACTCAAACCCCAAATTCATAATGATATTGATACGATATGTATTCAATCCGTTGAACATCAATCAGAATATAAAACAACATTATGAAGATATGTGATATCATATGCAATTAGAGCGATTAACAGTCAAAACTATTCATAAACTCATAAACATTGGTGTCCAAAAATTGAACCCTGATTGAAATATTAGTATTATTGTAACTTTCAGTTTAGAAACAGACAAACACACATGATTGCTTAAGCAAAAATTCCCAATGAATACCATGAAAATAAAGAAGGATGTTGACAATACAGCGATTTAAATTTAAATAATTATATTTTGTTAATAATTATGATTTATTCTATCTTGAATTGATGAATAGTTGTACTAAGTTGTATAAACAACAGAAATCCCTAAAACAAATCTTCACGTACGTGTGAATTTAGCACATAAATTAAATGTCCGTAAATTAGACATCATAAATAAAAGTAAATTTATACTTTTGCACATAAATTTTTTTACAAGATTAGAATTAAAATTACAATATACACATTAAAATTGTTTCTTTGTTTATATTCTATACAGTGGGATATCTCTTTGTTGATATGATGACTGGCAGTCTATATGGAAAGTTATTTTGGAAGTTTTTTTTAAGAATTGCACTCCATTCTTGTAAAAGAAAAGCTAAGTTGTTTATCTGTTAGTTACGTGTCATTGTCATATAGAGCGAATTCTTTCGTGTTTTATTTCTATCCATTTAAATTCTTCATATAATGTTCTATGAGACTTAAATGCAATTTTGAAAAGAAATCCTAATTTCCTTAAGATCCTTGTCAAAACCCAGGTTTCAAGATCTCTGATTTGTGTGCTTAAACAAGGCAATTTTAATGAAAACTGTCCCCTTACCAAAGTGTGACCAGAATGTCAGCAATATTAAATTATATGATATTGAATTTACAGCAATTTTTTGTGTAGTTAATTGATAAGTATAAAAAAATTAAAGAATGCCTTTTTAATGTTTACGAAAAATTAGTATAACTATTCCAAGCTTCAAACATAGAAAATATCAATTTGTAGTAAGTCCCTGATCATTTAGCCTCCTTTGGCGATTAACTGAAATGCAATGTATTGTAATGTTGTTACCTTATTGAATCTTATTAATTTCCAATAGTATTTTCCATATAAGCACTCATGTATATTTAATTTTGAAATTATGAAAGGTAAAAAGTTATATATTTAACATATGAAGCATAAAATATAACTCTCCGGTACAAAATAATGCTCCGGTAGCATATTATTACATTTCCTAGAAAAGTTTAAAGATTTAGTACGAAAAAAATCCATACATTATACATAAGATAATAAAAAAATTGGGTTTTCTGTGAAGAAGTACTTATATTTTCAACATATAGAACTTTTTCTTATTTTTTTTAAATATTTATTTTAAGCAAATGCATAGAATTTCTGATCACAAGAGATGAAGCCCCTACTGAAGTTTACAAATCACTGCCGGCTTCTTTTAATATAGCGTAGGGCTAAATTTTTTACAACGTCTGTTTCAAGTTTATCTTAACGTCATAATCGAGTTTAAACCGTAAAAGGTACAGTCAGGGTTATGCTTTACACGATAAAGATTCAGGTGTAATTTGTCTTGGCATTTGAAAGATAATCGATAAAATAAAATGTAAAAATGTGGAAGTGTCTGGCTGTTTTTCATCTTGTAATGTATATTTTACAAATTATTAAAAAATGGTGCACTATATTCAAAGTTTTAAGGAGCATGATTCATGTATTTTTGTGCATGAGTGCTGTTGTAGCTCAATATTTTATTTCTGAGTTCTAAAGTAACCGCAGCATTTTAAGAATTATGTCTGTCTGCTGGTGAGTTTGTATAGTTCGATAACTTAATAACGGAAGAAACTAGATATATTACATTTGGACTATGGTGTTTAGTTCAAATAAGACGAATTTTATCAAATTTTTGAACAAAACAGTTAAAAAGAATATCTATTGTTAAAGGAATTCATACTATATAACTACACTGTTCAAAGAAGATAACGCAAAATACACTATTTGATTGAAGCCTGCAACATTTCGAAAAGAGGAAAATTCATTTTTTTAAAAATTGTACCTAAATCTTATTTACCATTAAAATATATTCTTTTACAGCTAGACTTTATTTCCATTTGAAATTTTTCATGTCTGCCATTCTTTATAGTTTTCCAGAATATTATACAGAAATTGTAACAGTTCATGATCTTATTAAGTAGAGGTGAACTAAATTATAAAAACGATACTATATTCAAACATTAACATTTTAATATTTAAAAAAGAAAACTGAATTTCAGTAGCAATATTCACTAAGACCTCTCTTAATACCTTATGTTTATTGATATCTCTACATAGCATAAAACGAAGTCTCCTGAAAGCGTCTGTATGTTGGAACCCCAAAAACTCGAGAAATAGTTAACTGATATTGGAGATATTTATACCACTTTGTACAGCCTTTATTGGGAAAGGTTTTAGTATATTAAAAACATATCAAAATAAAAAGGAGAGTTTTATCATTGAGATTTTAATTTATCAGTACATGCGCGAAACATCAAATTGCGCATGTGCAAATAACAAGAGCTGCAGTATGCAAATGAGTTACATTTCTTTGTTTACATCCACTTTTAAACAGTATTTAAAATCTAATTATACGAAAAGAAGGAAATCCAGCATCGAAATGATTGCCTGTGTTTTGTCTGCTGACATATCATTTTGTTGCCTTTGCAGTAGTCTAAATATATCTGAATGTGAGCTATAAAAATTATTTTATAACCATTTTTCTAATAAGTTTTCTAAATAAGTTTTAATAATATAATTTCTAAATAAGTTTTTATGTTTGTTTGAAGTTGCCTAGAATGTCAGTATCATATGGGGTGGAGGATAACTTAAGTTTAGAGCTAATTTTTCTTTTTGGATGCTATACCACGGGCAACGCCGTCCGAGTACTGCTAGTAATATATAATATACTATATAACATACTGAACAAATACATGTTTTAGGCTAAAAGGTTTTAGATAATAATTATTTTTAGATGTTCCGTTTATATTTATTAAAGTATATTAGTACTATATTTAATTTTTTTATCATTAAAATTGAATTAGATAACTATTTTGAATTCATCAGAAAAATACTTTGAATTATATTCTATTATGAAATAACTGAAAGGCTAAGTGTACTTTTATTCTGAATACAAACAGAGGCATTCTATAACCGACTATACAAAGATATATTTCAAGGAAGAAATAAACTGTAGATTTAAAATGACATGAAAAAAAACATAAAACGAAAAAAGCTTGATACATTGAATGAATTCATTTGGTGAAAGATTATTCATCAGGTAATTTCATTACAATTTTATGAAGAAATTAATCTGACAAATGATTTTCAAAGAAAATATTAATGCATTTAAATTAGTTAATTTAAATTTTTGATAACCCAGGGAAGGTGAATGAATAAATAATTATGAAAATGTTGCTGGTAATAAAAGTAAATACAGATATTTAAATTTCCAAATAATACGAAATTAAGGAAAAGAATTATGCGAGCTATTTGCTTTTATTCACACATCCTATCTAATAAAGCAAAACGGGATATTCTTTATTTGGCGGAATGAAATTATGATGTCAGGATTTCTACATTTTTTAGTACTTAAAATTTTTATTATTTAGATGATAATCTTTGAAAAATTGGCCGTAATTTACATTTTTAATTGTATTAATTACAATTGTTTTGATTCTGCATCAGTCATGTCCTTTTCAGAAACTATAATTTAAAAATCTGTTAATTTGTTTATCAAGATAAATATTTTTTGTAAGAAAATTATATACATTTACAATAAGAAATCAGAAAATGTAATGATTATTATCATTTTTGTTTATTGCATTATTTATAATCCCTCCTTTAAGGATGAGCTATTTATTCAATAGGTATTCTTTGTACATATTGAAATGTCATTAGACTTTATAAGCAAATAAACAAATATTGATCAACACAATACAAAATATGTATTTCCCTTGCTCCAGATTTCTTAAAATACTCTAATTCATTAATATTTTCTTTTTCAGTTTCCATTAAATTAAATTAATAGTTTAATTTTTAAATAGAATATTAACATTTTATTATTTAGTAAAATTAGCATTCCAAGTTTTAGCTGCATAAATTACGTACCGCGTTTTGTATTTCTAATAAAACTGAATCTGAAGTTAATTTTGCATTGAACCCAGCGGCAATTTTAAAACAATTAAATAATTGGGAAGGATTGTTAAAAAAATTACAAATAGTTTAGTATACAAAAATAAATTACTTTTGCATTTAAAAAAAATCTATAGTTAATAAATAAAGAATAAATCGTAATAATCTACAAAAAATGGTTTAGGAAATATCATATTAATTCTGTGCATATTAATATTAAATATGCGTGAAATACTGACAAGATAACAACGTTAATTATGAAAGATGAACACAGCATTAATATTTAAACAATCCAGCGAATTTAAATTTTTATTGTAAAACACGCGGCTAAATGGAGACGCATCAGCAATACATGTTTACATTATTTGACAGCATTCTAAATAACTAAGTTCCTCTTTATTTTTACATAACCTTTTTTCTATTTACACTCTACTTGAATTCAAAATGATAGTTTCAGTTTATAATGTACTTATTTTTATGATTAGTTATTTAGTTATTAGCGTACCTATTCTAATTATTTTTAGACAGTACAATATAGTACATGAAAAAAAAATTCCTCTAAAAAGTTTACGAAATCATGTTTTGATTTTCCCTTTAAAAATGTTGTAAAATGCATTTGCTTTGATACAGTTAATATGCATTTACTGCTTCCAAGCTCGCCCTTCTCTTATGGTCAATTGACTTTCTACTTTTCAACTGCCACGAGATTTTTTTTAAAATATCTGTTTGCATCTCATGCATAGCTGAATCATTAATTGAAGTATATGATGAATCATTTGACGGATACTGCCCCTCCTCCCTCCACCCTGATGCATCAGTTCGACTATAATTTCACACATTAAATGGTTTACCTGCTTCAGATACTTTGAGATGATCCTTTTGTTGGATTTAACTTCAAAAATGAACAGCATTCCTGATAGTAAATTTGAGCCTACAGATATCGTGTAGCACCACGGTAGCAACTGACTTTTCATATTTAATGATGATGACGTTACAAGGGGAGAAGGGGTGCATTAGCTTCTGAAGATATGGGCCCATGAGCTCTAGAGGGCAGAAGACATACTTTTAGCTCACATTAGCATAACACACACACACACACTCGATTGCACAGCTCCTTTTTGTAGGAGAGCACATTCATGCACCTCATAAATAGTTTTCAGAAGAATAACCATGCCCTTAACGGGACTAGAAACCGGGATACTCAGATCGCAAGAAAGGAGCACTACCTCTGTGACAAGATGCTCGCATTTTTCCTTTAATTCCATGATGTATTTTAATATTTCTTTTTGCAATGATTTTTCTTATATTTTTTCTGGAATAAAATTTTTAGATAATTTAGTGTGGATATCGATTACAAAAGAAAATATGTTAGAACTTTGAGTTTTATGCCCGAATCTGCTAAAAACTCGTATTCTTTTTTTTTCTTTTGGCTAAAATGTAATAAAATTGGAGGAAAACTAAAATTCATTTGAAAATTAAACATTTAAAAAAAGCTAATATTTTAAAAGAATTCTGACATAGTTGGAGACATCTTTTTCTTTTCAATAAGCATCTAGAAATCACAATATGATAGATAACAGATATTAGTGATTTATTGACAATGACCAGGAAGAAATTGTTAAGAACATATTTCATTAGTTTACAGCACCAAAACTATCTACTAATCTTATTAATTTTAATAAAGGTTCTTTTAATGCATATGGAATTAAAAATGTCAAAATACTCAACGCATAATAAAAAATTGGTATTCTGTTGAGCATTCAAATATATATATTTTTTAGTTTCCGATTCAATATTCATTGTTGTTTTTTCGTATCATGTTAAATGATTATTTTTAGCTAAATTTTTTGATTTTAAAAGTCAGTTTGATGCATTATTTCTACATTGTTCGTATTTTGCCTAAATTTTTTTATTTTTTTGCTTTTCTTATGTTGGAAAAAATTTAATTTTTATAAATGCTATAAGGTTAGATTATGCCACATAGCATAGTTTGATTAAAAATGATTTTTGTCCTTTAAATCTGTCTTTATTAATTAATCATTCAATCAGCTTAATATGTTTTTTAGCATCTACCGAAATACTGTCATATCATCATTTACCATTTTTTCACATATTTCGAATTTTATGGGAAATTGTTGCACATTCGTTCTATTCATTAAAATAGTTCTTATTACGAAAATACTTGCTCAGGTGACATCTTCGTCATCTGACTTCAGTTAAAAATTAAGAGATTCCTTTCAGGATAACTCAAGTACTTTTTTCAAACGAAAGGCGAAATAGGACTAAATAAAACTAATAATCATAAATGTCCCCTTTGTAATTAATATTTTTATAATACATAAACGGACCTTATTTGACCTAGTATTTAATAAGATATAATTGCAAGTATTTATTTGATTTATTTGTTTGGTTCTTATATTCTTTTAAAAATATGTTCGTTTCTGTCTTTAAGTTGAAAAAAATCCAACATTTTTCTAAAAGTAGGTATTGTAAATTTGATATATATATTTGTCGAGAAAATAAAAAGAGTCTACCTTAAGTACAGAGATTGATCCTGCCGGATAATTTTACAGAACTTTTAACATTGTATTGTTGAATAAATATTGAAGATGTCACATCCATATTGGATTCATGAACGTGGAAAATAAATCAATGGAGATTATTTGCGAATCGCCGGATTGCATTTATTTGCAGGAAATGCCAAAACTCGAAACCAGGTTATAAAAAAATATTTCCTAGATTTTCTTCTTACATTTCATTTTTTATAATATACCGAAAACAAATTCTTCTATCTGTGCATTTTGAGCCAACATATAAAATAGATTGCAAATATTTTTGACAAAAATATTTATTTTGCTTTTTTTATGTAAGATTTAAATTGATTTCGTCATTAATTCATTCTTTATAAACAACTTCTTATTGAATTTGAAAATTATTGAAGTTAGTGCTTTAAAATCCTGGGAAATTTGAAATTTTATACCTATTAAATATTCTTTTGTCTTTCCAATTTTCCCAAAGTATTGATTGATTTTACATTTGGGATAGCTCTAGAAATGTATAAAAATTTCAAAAAAAAATCTAACTAATCCTAAAATCCTAATTTGTAATATTCTAAAATGAGGAAATATTTTTTTCTCCAAAAAGGAGTTTGGTACTTTGCTAATGCTGGGTCTGCATACCGCTGGATTGATCTTTCAATGAGCAATATCATATATGAGATTTTACCAACTGATTTTTTATTAGTAAGAATTCCAATTTCCAAGAATGGGGCTCATAATCAAAACAGAAATTAAATAGGCAAATGAATGAGAAAAAATTAAGAACACACTCAAGTTCTAATGAAAACTATTTCTACTGTTAAACCTGCTAATTTGTTTTATTTTTCTCATTTTATTGGCAGAATGTTTTTTTTATAAACAGCTTAACACCCCGCGACCCCTGAAGGTAGCAGCATCGACAGGTTAGAATGTATTCACCAGAATCCAAGTTGAAAACGATTCACGGAATTATTCATTAATATATTTAATAGAAAAACATAAGCGGAACTTTTAATTAGTTTTTTAATGAAAAAAATACACGAGCTTTAATGTTTATACAGTGATGATAACATGATATACATAGACTCAAAGTTTCTTCCTTAAACCAAAAAAAATCATTTATATATTCTTCAACGAACGTTAAAATTTTTAACAAATTTCCATTCGATATAATTCCAAATCATTTTTTATCCATATATTTTTAACACTAAAATCGAATCACTTTTAAGGAAGCAATTTACTAATTTAGGACTAAAGGTAAAGATAATTTTGAATATTTTTCCTTTGAAATTAAAATCTAACCTTTCCCATGAGAGAAGGAATCAATTTTTTCTAAACCTATATATTTTGAGACATATGTAGATAGAACAGGTTACATAGAACTTATTCCTTTCTGTATGTTTAGCAACAGTTTTTTTTTTCTCTTCAAGTTTTGGAGTGTCAAGTTGAATTGATATTACCATTAGTGAATGCAGAAAATATTCAATCAGCCTCAAATCTATCTTTGTTCAGAATTCGTTTCATCATAGATAAAATAAATATATATTTTTTTCCTTTCCTCCATGATTTAACTACTTAACAGTTTTTCTAATAATTAAAATTTGTTAATGGAATTAGTTACTTTATAAAAAATTATTTTTTGTAGTCTGGCTGAAAAATTGTTTCAAAAGTTAATATGAAGCTTTGATGAGCTATTATTCCTTAGCCCTGCAGGTTAAAAGGTTAATCATTGACAGAGTAATAATATATTTCTGACGAAGATTGTTTAAGTTCGTATTTCATCAATAACATTAAAAAAGATAAACTATCTATATAACCTCAAAAAAATTAATTGAAGTTATATTTTTCCTATATATTCAGCTGTTTCTTAAATTTAAAGTTCCTAAACGTTTTTCTTTTCTTATGCCGCTTAACTATCTAAATATTGAAAATCAATCTAAAATTTCGACAAGCACTAGAAGTTATTTTGTTTGAAAGAACATGTTAAAAAATCAGAGATTGACCGACAAATAATGAATTTATAAGATTTTTTAAATATGTAATTTAGCAATAACTTTACATAAAGAGTCTTTTAATAAAAGCTAATGAAATTCCTATATACTTCATTTTTTAGAAGCCAGCTGTTTCTAAAAACATAAAACATTATACTCTTGTTTAAAAAAAGTTTTCTTTCCTTTAACAATTAACTGTTTATCAGAAAAAAAATTGAAAAAAAAAAAGAATCTGAAATTTTTTCAAGATGATGTGTTGTTATTTCTAATCTATAACAATTTAATGATTGGCAGGAAAATAATTAATTTTAAATAAAGCTTTCTTAAACTTGTTTTGCATCATTAACTCTTCATAGATACGTATTCTATACATATTTACAAAAATCCTTTTAATTCAATTTTTTTACGAAGAAAAGCCGTTGCTAAAACCCCAAAACAATACACATAAAATTTCTATGAAAAAAAATATGTCCCTCATTTATTTAATTCTTAATGTATTTCATTATTAAAATTTTGTTAATTAATTTATATGATAATATTTTAGTATTTTCACGTTATATACATTTTAACTTTCATTGCATTGATATGCTGCTTTATCCATAAATGTTTTCTGTAAGATAATTGAAACACATTTATATGCGCAAAAATTAATTTCCAAATTTAAATCACTTAAAGAATAACAGCATGAAACTTTTAAATAATATCATAAAAGAAATTTTAATTTAAAATTAATTTATTCGATTTGTTTATTATCATTATATAGTCCGAAGATTTTCCCTGGCAAGAATAATTTTAAAAGATAATTATTTCATTTACTGATGCTTTAAGAGATTCAAAATTTCTATTTTATTTAGCATTTTAATTATCCATTAAAATTCTCCTTTTATAATAATCTAATAAAAATAAGATTTAGTGAAGGAGAAATTTTAATTATTTTTTCTTATTAAATATAAACAACAGATTTGGAAGCTAGCCTTTGTTAATTGGCCAATAATGATAGGGCAAAATTTAATTGAAGTATGCAATTCTTACTAAAATACAGAATGTCAAACTGTCAATTAATATGTTGGGAAATGTCTTATTTTTTTTAAAAAAAATCTAAGGTTATTAAACATATATCAATGAATTTCTTAAACATATTTCTGTTGTCTATTATTGCGGAGAATAATAGAATTTCTTCAATAAAATGGAATAAGAGTTCGAAGATTTTAAAATGTCTTCAAGAAACTCAATGTGCATCATTTTTGCTTTCATGATATCGTTTTGTCCGATATATCTTCTCATTGGAAATATTATTCTCTCAACAATTTTGTTATTGTACTTGTTGTAAAGTTGATGTTATTTTTTTAATGTTCTTAATATTCATGAAGCAATGAAACCTTGTACTTTTCTTTTGTGAAAAATTCTAAAATGGAAATCTTTATTTATAGTGAACTGCACAAATCGATTATTCAACTTATCATTTAAAAATCTCATATTCCTTGCATATTAAATATTTATTAGTATTTTTAACGAATTTTATTAATGTGCATCTTTATACCTAAATCAAATAGGTAGATTGATATTTGATACCCAATTGGCACTTTATAATTCTTAAAATATATATTCTATTGAAATCAAGACAGTTTAATTGTTAAAAGTTTGAATTTAAAGAAAAACCAAAAATTAAAATATCAATTAAATATAACCTGACGCTCTGAATTATAATAAAGTATGAATGTTAGAGAAGGATACCTCATCAGTAAGTTTCCTTCAACTCCCAATTTAATCCAATTTTGTTACAATTTTTATGCTTAAATTTAGGCATTTATTCCTCGTATTTGAAAGAATGCCTAAAAATTATCGTAAATTTTTTACCGTCACTAATTGTACAGTAAAGTGTTGAAAAACTGCTGATAGTTTTAGAGTTAGTGAAAATGGAATCGTTACATGAAAGAACAATCTGTTTTCATTATTGAACGATGTTTCAAATATAAAGAAAGTATGAATTTTAGCTCATAAGCAGAATATCTTTATCTAAAATTAGAGTATGGGACATAAATGATGAAAAAAAATGACTAATTCAAAACGATTAATAGGAGGCATATGAAGTGTACTGTTCCCTAAACTGGGACATATGGCGCTGTCCACGCTCGATTAAAAGTCGTCGCAATATTGTTGTTGTATGGGATGAGCTTAACATGTCTTCATGTGTTTTTTTTGTAACAGGGCTGATTCCTAAATTTTCTAATATTTCTTAAGTTTCTAAATTTTGTTAGCCATGCTAAACATGTTTCCCCTTTTGTTTCTAAATTCATCTAAAGTGTTTTCTGTTGTGTGTGTGTACGTTTGTGTAGTCTGTAAATAAATTTTCTTAGTGTTAAATAGCATGGTCGTCTTTTAAACTAAGACATTACAGATGTAATAATTTTCTGCTAAATAAATTATAAAGAAGATTTTAAGAAAAAAATTAATTAAGGTTATCTATTGCTAGTTATTACTAGATAAAAATCGTTGTATTCGAATTTTAAGTTTAAATCTTGTTTTATCGGCTAGATGAGGCCTATCATTCATCTGGATTATTCTGATTATTATATTGCCAATAATTAATAATATTATAATTGATAACATTGATTATATATACTATCATTTCTTTTAAATTTCAATTTGTTAATCCGAAAACTTCTATATATGTATCGTTGTGTAATCTAGATTTAATACAAGTTTTGTGGTATTTAAAACTTCTGTATTAGTCTGCTAAATCACTCACACATAGCATGATATAAAATGGTGCTACATGGATGAGTTTTTAACGATTCGTTTAGGGCTATTGGTTATAATTCCGTTGGAGCTGTTTAAACGATGGGATATGAATATACGTCACGTTTAATGCTGAACAAAGTAATAAAAAAGCCAGTAAACGTCTAAGAAGTAGAAATGAAAGTATTGCCAATTTGCTTACTTCTCACATAGCTTTCTCCATTTTGAAGCATGCACTCTAGAACTGGGTAAGTTTGAATATCTTGTTCTCATACACAGTTGTCGGCTTCGAGTGGTAGGGTTTTAATTTGAAATTATCATTAAACTTTTGACAGTTTAGAAACCCCTTCGGGATTTCCAGCAGATAAAAATCTCAGGGTTCTAAGTCTGGACTGAAAGATAAGTATTTTTCCCTTTTAGTGCAAAATAAAGCCATTAGAAATATATATTTGTGCATGGGAAGTCACTCAAAGACTGCACCGTCAGAAAAGACACAAGTCTTCAAAAGCAAACGAAAGAAAATTAATCCCTAAGCAGAATTTTATGGATTCATCGGAAAGAAAATTTCTAAACTAAAGTGCAAAAAGAAATATTATGAAGAGTTAAAAAAATGATGAGATCAGTTCTTTCAAATTTAAACTCCCTAGCTTTATGAAGGAAAACATCAGTCAAAACCAAAAAAGGGAGGAAGAAGGAGTTTGAACAAGTAATTTAAGCTTAAGAACAAAACAATGTATAATGCATTAAAATTGTTGAATGATTTTCAACTGCATAATATTTTTGTTAGTATCTTAGTTAAAGGAAATTATAGAGTTTACACATTAAGCTCCAAATGTGATAAATATCAGACAGTGATTGAGATTCATCATCAAAATTATTTATGAAAATAAGTGCTTTTCTTATTGTTAATGATTAAAATTTATCTATAAACTACAAATAATACTTTATGTATTCATAGCGTGATGACTATTTTCTTAAAGGTAAATACAAATAAAGTCAAAAATAAAAAATAAAGTTGCATATCATAACTAAGTTAAAAATAGTTTATAACTAAATGTCTTTTTAAATTCAAAGACTTTTGCTACATCTATTTGGGGTTAACGATCTTAGTTCTTTCTAAATTCCTTTCAAAAAGTTTTTGAATTTATAAAATGCTTTTCTTTGCCGAAAGAATATCCTCATAAAGAAAACGGAAAATTTCGTTTTTTTTTTTTTGTAAAATTATCCATAGGGAATTGGAGGTAAGTGTTTACAAGAAATCCTGTGTACAAACACATACCAAACAAGCAATCAAAAAAACCAAAGGTTAAATAATTCTTTTATTCATCAACCAGAAAAGGTTTCAATAGGCTATTTAAATGAAAGGGAATTTCTCGCGGAATGCTTCGTTCATTTTCTTTTTAACTATCTGATCAAAATGCGCATATTAAGGTCCACTCAGTAATTATTCAAAAAGAAAAGTTGTAGAACCTCAAAGCGTCCATCTTTATGTTTAAGATGAAAAAAAAAATCATTAACAGGAAAAAAGTTTGCTCTGATGCGGAGTCTTAGTATGAAATCTGAATTTTCTATTTGCCTTAACGAAGTAAACAATAAATGAAAGATTTTCTTTATTTTAATTAAAATAAAAATATGCATAAAACCTTGAGATCCCATTGAACTTTCCTTATTAACAATTCATGGCATTCCTTGGATATTAACCAAGGAAGTAAATTATTCCACCTATACATTTTATTTTACAACGTAAATTATTTATCGACGTGGGGCTGTCATCTATGAATTAGAGAGAGAGAGCTCAGCATTTATAGAAATTCTTAAGTTTTTTCCATTTACTTCAATGTAAGTAAAAAGGGACATAAAAATGAGAATATTGAGTGTTTTAATTTTTTTGGGAAACAAAATGTATTATTTCGTTCGCTATTTACTAGTTAATGACTCAAAAAATCAACCAAAAATATTATTAGTAGTTTTTTTTCTGCCAAATTTTTTTTAAAGGTTTTCTCTCTTATTTTGAAATTTGTGATTTTTGATATTTTTATGATAATGGAGTAGATAAAGTATTTATCTGCATATCATTGTAATGTTTGAATTAAAAGAACTCCTTTTAGAATATTCCATCCGAAATAGTATAATGAATCGAAATTTGAAACAATGATCTAACTGATTTGAACAACAATGATGTAACTGAAATTTAAAAAAAGAACTGATATTGGTCTTATAAACTCTATACACTGGTTTGATGAAGACTGGTTATCATTTCATAATGTGTTTTTATGAATACATATATTTTCTATCCCAGGCACATATAGATTGATATAAAAACTGCTTACAGTTGACGATATTGTAATATCATCAAAATGCCATTTGACTAAATGCAAATGAGAATAAAAATAAAAGATAAAAGAATTACAATATGAAATAGTAGTTGTTTCGAGATTTTAATCTGTGCATATCAACTTATTGCGACCTGTAATAAATATAATGTAAACATTGGCTAGGATCAATATGAATTATATGTGAAAAAAGTCCATTACGCATTGAAAATCCATAAGAAAAATGTGATATCGACTGAACTTGATGAGAATGATTTTGGAAGAATTCGAGTCTAATGGATGGATTTCAATTTTTAGATAGTATTTCACTACCAAATTTTTGGAAATTGATTATCTTTTAGCCATGCCTTTATTTCGCTACCTGAGATACAATTTTATTTGGAATAAATATATCTGTGTGCCATAACCATAATATTTACATGAAAAAAATCTCCCACTTCTATAATAGGTGTAATGATATTGAAAATCAGTTTAAAGTATTGAATATTAAGCTAAGGTATTTCACGAATACGATACAACAACGTTGGTATCCCGACTCGTGAGCCGTTGGGATTCAGATTGGAGCCCCTATTCTTCCAAATAACCGTCATGTAATGTGTTTTTTTTGGACTTTAAATCCATCAGAGAGAAACGTACTTCCACTGGTGTGGTGTAGAGAGGGTTTTTATTTCTAAATAAGGTGACGTCCTCGTTATCTGACCATGGTTCAAAATGTCCAGGTCCGTCCAAAAATAACTCTATTATTGCTTTGTAAAGGGACTTTTAATGGTGTGGTTACAAATACAATTTTGTAAAACCAATAACTATCTCAAACCTTTTATTGTTCTCCTCATTATACTTTTCATTATGTATCATTTAATACTCTTTCTCGTCGAATATTATTCATCAATTTAAATAAGATTTTTTACAAGAAAAGGTCATTTAAATAGTTCAAAATCGAATGAATTCCAGATACAACTACGATTTCTCATTCTATTTTTTCCTTAAAAAGGACACTATTTCTGGAAATTCATTCAGAAGGGTATGAAGAGGATTCTCAACGCGCCTTCACAATTACGGAATATCGGTGATGAGAGACTTGTGAGATTAGATGACATTGAACTGTAAAAAGTGAGACGGGAACACACCATCAATCAAAATTACAGTTGCGATACTTCTTTTACAATGCCTGGGAGACGAATCAATCTTTTGAAAAAATCTGCATTTCTTTTTTCTTATGTAGAAACATGATTTTTGATAAACTAATCTGACAGATATTACGTTTTGTGTTACACCAGAGATAAAGAAGTCTCTAGAGTCTCTTAAATTTCTTTTTCTCGAGAACTTCTTAAAATGATCGATGCTGTATTTTTTGTTAAAGGTAAAAATGATATAATAATTTCAAACAAACTCACAAAAATTAACTATTCTCAAATAAAATAGTTTAATATTTTTTTATTCACACATAAGTTTAATATTTTTAAGTATAAGGAGGATCAGTAAAGAAAGTAGAATCGTGGAAATTATTCATCATTCAGGATAAAGGGATTGTCATTCTAATAACTAAATAGTGTTTCACTTGTTAATGAGTATAATTTATTCTACATACTATTATATTTTTTGTCTGAATCTTATGCATTTCTTCCTAATCACGGCCACAAGATTTTATGCTATTTTTTTTTTCGAAACTAAGTGTCTTTTAAAAGGTAAAGACTTGAAAAATCAAAATAAATAAAATTTAACATTAACATGATTTTGGAAACTCGCCATCTGTCTTTATGACTTTGAATTACAGCATGCATTTTTAAATCGATACTACCCCTAAGAAGTACATTAATTCTGGTTAATTTGAATCTTAGTACAGACTTTTCATATTTAAGTGACATATCAGAAAAAACTATTTTGAAGTTTACTTGAATGAAATGAAATATATATTTCATGAAACATTCATTATATTTATAACTAGCCGATATACCCAACATTAATCTGAAATAATATTCTTTCACGTACAATGCATTTAACATAGAAATTACTTTTGTATAAGATAGAATGATACACAAATCATTTTTTCCAATGAAATGTATGTATTAAAATAGAAATGTTACAAAATAGTTGTGTTGATATGGTTCAAAATCTTAGTTGTCACAAAAAGGAATATCTACAAATTTTAAAACAATGTGCTTTGATTTCTTTAAAAATATTTGAGAATAAGATTGCACAAAAATAAAATTGTTTTCAGTGGAAAATTAAAGTTTTTAATATTGCGGAGGTATACATTTTTTTTCGCGTCCTTATTTTGAAAATAAGGCAAATATTTATAGAATGAATGTAATATTTAGGCATTGATGCAATTTCAATATTTAATTATGGAATTTCTCTATAAATTAAATTTTATATTATAAAGTCTAAACTAAATTGTCATCACGAATAAAATGGAATAATTTTTCATTAGTGAAAAGCTATAAAATTTGAAATTAATAAATTAAGGATAACAAAATTAAAATTTGAAAGAATTATATGAATGAAACATATAATTATTCGAAAGTAAAGATTCTTGCTTTCAGAATTTTGCAATAAGTGAATTACGATTTGCAATAAGTAAATTCAGCATTGTTTCCTGAATTGAAAAGTGTAACAATACTCATTCTAATATTATTCATTTATTATTAGTTGGAAAAGATCAGATGAAACAGTTTTACTGTGTCAAATGCAAATAAAATAAGGAATTATGATTATTTTTAGAAATTAAATAGTGAATTTATTTTTGTATTTTCATCACTACAGGATATTAATAATTAATGATCTAATAAAAAAAAGAAAAATTTCAATACATTTCCTGATACAATATAAAATACAGATTTTCCTAGACAATACTTTTCTTTGTTGAAATCGAATCAAACAGTTTTGAATACATTCAAAACTGTTTAAAAATCCATTATCATACACCTTTTAGTTCTCTAGTGTAATTACTTTATTTATTTTTTAAAACTTTGGATTAATTACAATTCTTTTATTACAACAAAATTAGAAAAAAGGATGAGAGACTTTTTTGTTTATTTAAAAAGTTTTTTCATTCCATTTGACAAGTTACTGTCCAATTCATATTTAATCTACTTTTTGTTATGAAATTGGAAAGTGGTACAGTTTTCAATACTTTTTTTCTAGTCATTCTGCCGGGTTTTTTAAAGCTTTTTTCCCTTTCTTTTTCACTCTCCTTTCTTCTTAGAGGAATTCTTGTCTCCAAACAGGCGGAGAACTTGCCGACTTCCTGAAAAATTTTTCATTCATCCGATAAGGAGAAGTGACATTGACTGATGCGAAGAGTCAATCGCTTTCGCATCTAACAAAACCAAAGGAATAACACTAAAGTTGTGGGGGTTTTTTCCTTTCGATCTACTTCAAAAGTTAAGAAAAGAAATTTTGTATTTAAAATAAGATAAGTCAAGAATTCTCTATTTTTCTTCAGGTTTGACCTTTATCTCAAACCCTATATTTGAAAAAAGTTACAAACTAATACTTTGTTTACTTTAATTAGATAATAAATGTCTAGTAAGATTTAGAATTTATAAAAACGATACCGAATTTAGAAAGAAAAGTGGGGGGAAAAGGAATAATTATAACTACATAAAATATTTTTAACAGTAAATGTACTTGTATTTATCAAACCACAAACAAACAATAAATGCATAGCTAAGGTAATGCTAAATTTATTTCAGTAAAATTGTTCGTTTGAGGAAGAATGGATTGAGAAATTTTTAGATCTTTCAAACACTAAAATAAAAATGGCAGTAAAATTTAAAGTATATTTAAAATGCAACGAGTGATAGCAATAACTTCCTAACTGAGGAATACACTCGCTGGTTAACGAATTGGAAACCCAAGATCAATATTGTATTGTACCACCTTCTGTGCGGATAACTTCTCTGAATCATTTTGGCATCGAGTCTACAAACTTCAGGAGTGCATTTACATCCAGAGAATAACATGCATTAACTATGCAACTTTTTAGATTTTATAAATTAGATGGAAGAGGAGAATGCTGTAGGATGCGTCTTTCCGCCATATCCCACACATTTTCTACCGGGTTAAGATCAGGGCTATGTAGTGGCCAGGAAAGTCAGGTGGTGGAAGTCAGACCCGATGCTCTACGAACCAATTTCGGGCACTTCTGGCACGATGCATAGTTCCATTATCGTCCGTAAAGTATCCGTTGCAAGCAGGATAAAAATTCAACATTGCAGGTACACTTGATATGTCTCGGGAAACACCAAAGCACCTCTTCTATGCCAGCAGAACTTTTTCCTTATCACGATACTCCCTCCAGACCCTCGCACAGCGCGGGTAAGGAAAGATGAATTCATGGCTTCGTGGGGTTCTCGCCGAATTCGACGTCTTACCTCTGTGCAAAATAAGGTGTGGGGTGATTCATCCGACCACATTACCTATTTTCAGTCCTCAGATGCCCAGAGTCTTCTGATTTCTTTCCCATCACCACTGCTACCGAATTTTTGCGTATCGGGCAAACATGAGTGTTTTTCTTACTGGCACTCATGTCTTCATATCCTCTGCAATTCTCTGAGCGGGGTTCAAGCTCAAATCTGTTGGGAAGAGCCTTGGGTGACGATTTGTGTTACTTGAATTACAGTAGAGTCCCTGTTCCTGCTCTTAGAAAACTGTGCTCAAACCGCAGTTACGTCTTCTAGAGAAAGACGGTAAGTTCTGATTCCAGCTTCTGAAAATCTTTCGTTCGGCTGTTTTTGAGCACTTAGTGAAAGTTACCGTCTTTGAAAACGAGGCACCTGCTAAACGGTAAGCAACAATAAGCCCTTTTTCGAATGGTGAGAGATCTGTCATTTTCCCTATTTTACTTCTTTCGTCGCGAAAAGGACTCTCACATCTTTCTTATACTAGAATTCTAACCACATATAACCGACGTTATAACAAAAAAAAAATACTTCACCCCTAGGATGCATTCAAATGCAAATCTCAAAAATTTCTAATTTATTGGCTAGTGAGTGTATAAGTTAAGAATATGTATTAGTAGCAAAATTACGAAACTTCCCCAATGTTATATATATTTTTAAACTATGAAATTCTTCTTTTTCCTGGTATGGTGGTAATCAGAACTTCAGACCTCGATCACATTCAATACCGGAAAGATAATAATTTTTATTATAAATTGAAAAACCAAAAATATTTCCCTAAATATAATTCCTATTTATCAAAAGACTGTATAAAATTTAAACTAATTTTTTTCAGAAACATATTTATATGAAATAAAATATTTGTCTAGAAATTTGTATCATTATCAACTAAAAATATAATATTATGTTGAATCAGAGAAATTTATATTGAATAATTTTGAGATATTGCATGAAAAATTTGTGCATAGCAGATAAGGTTTCAGTATTGAGGGAGTGTCATTTCTCCATTAAAAAAACAAATTAATCTTCCGCAAAAGTAATTGTGTAATCATTGGAGTTTAATAGTCTCAGCATCAATTTCAAATACGAGTTTTGAGCAAACTGACAATAAATAGAGTGATATAGGGAAATGAACGGAATATATAATAACTTGTGTTATGATTGTCAGAAATTGAACCTTAAAAATATTTTGCTGAAGAACCTAATAAGAGAGCAAATACATTAAAAAATTAGTTGAACCTTTTAGCAAGCATTAATCCTATCGAATCAACTGGTCGCCGAAGGCAACTAGTTATAAACAAATGGTAGGGATTCATGATCCACTATTACAGAGCACTTGACCCAAACTATCTATAAAGTATGCGCGTCTATTTATATCGGCACTGCAAGTTCAATTTGGAAAAAGCACAAACATAAGAATTTAAAAAAATATCTCGGGCATTTCATATTTATTTAGTACAGATAAAGGGAATTGAGTTATCATATTATATAAAGAATTTTATAAAAGGATCCTTTCACTCAGTTTTGATTAAAGAATAAAGATGTGTACCATAACACAATTTTCGGAATATTACGTTTCCATATCTAAATGAAAAAAAAAAAAAAACATCTTTTGCGAACTTATTCCATATTGATTCTAAACATGGTTTGAAAATTCAGAGAAACACTATTTATCTTGCTGAGATATCGACAAACAAGAAAGATGTAGAAATAAACATAATTCAGTCTAGGGGCTTATCCAATAGATAAGCTTTTCATATTTACATATTTCATCATCTTCAGAAAATTTGTTATTGGGTTTGGATATTGATGACGAAGTGCATTTTAAATTTATCGATGCATTTTTATATTCAAGATGTAATACAATATTATTTTCATTAAATAAGATTTATACAGTAATAAAATTTCCATTTAAAACGAATTCATTACAAATACATGCAAATTTCTATAAAAATGAGATTTATTTAACATGATGACTATGCAATTAAACTTCCTTAATAAAGAAAATAATAACTATAATTAAAGATATCCAACACGTATTTTTAGAAACTTTTTTGGATGATGTATTTTGTATAAGCTTAACATGTGTAGCAGTTGTATGTTGGATAAAATATATCTGTAATAAAAACTCATTATTCATATGTCTATTCTACCAGAATACAGTTATTCAGAAATAATATTCTCAAAAAAGACTTTAAAAAGTGCAAACAATAGAGGAGGGGTTAGTTTGAAATTTTAAACAAAAAAGATATTTTCTGGATTTTCATATTGAAAGGAATTTAAAAAACATACTTGTTTTCTTTTTAACGTTTCATCAAACCCTGATTTATCCTGAAGTTTTTAGACATTTTTATCAAATTTTGATCTACCCCTTATTTTTAACCAAATCTGTACGAATCCATTTATCTTATTACTATAAATTCTTCAGATGCATTATAAATTATATTTGGAATAAAAATGAATTATATAATAATTTTGATGAAGAAGATTATTAAGTTTCGACAATACATTTCTAGAATATCATGCTGTCGATGCAATGCTATATTTCTGAAATTCTTTGTTCCAGTCAGAATCGCATTAATTTTATTTTAATGCCTTTTGATACTTTAGTGCATATTATTATTGAAGGGGGTATTCATTTTAAACCCTTCAAATTTCGCAATAAAAAGGCTTGATTCTTGTAATTTTGTAATTAGAAAATTTTGAATTTTAATAATTTTTGTAATTATAAAAAATATGTAAGACCAATCATAACATATAAAACAAACCAACAACTTTCTTATTAAATTATTTCACTTTTTTAAGATACACAGATATTATATGCCCTAATTCAGAGAATAATTTGTCAGCATAATATAGAAAATGTAAACGTCTTCTTTCAATTTTCCTCTCGCCCATATTTTGACGAATAAACTGCTCTTGATGAAAGCATAAACCAAGGAAAGTTTCCAAATCCAAGAATGAACTATGATCATACGCTTTGATTTTACTTAAAATTACTTGAGTTTGTAGGAAAATTGGACAAAGTAAAAAGTCTTTTTCAGTTAAGTAATCCTAATAACAAATGAGGCGCCACTCATCATTTTTCTTATATTATAATGTCTTGCTCATCAATAACTTTTATGATATGTATAGTAATTTTAAGAAATTTCAAAGCAAAAGCAATAAAAATTCAAATTAAAAAAAGGTTTATGATGACTTATAAATTTAAAATGCAAGCAAACCTTTTTTTAAAAATATTTTTTATAATATTTGTTTAAATACTATTGAGTATTTACTGTTTTAGCTTAAATTTCTTAACCTTTGCTTGTATTAAATTTGTACAGATCTCTTTGTCTTTAAAATAAGTATGCCATATATATAAATAATGTTGTACATGTAAAATATATATCAAATCTCAAAATTAGTCTACATTTAAAAGTTATTCTTTAAGAAGAAATGCTTCTAGTAGTTGGAGATGAAACTGCTTCTTTAAAATAAAATACTGTATAGGTGTTTAAAAACGCCGGTATTTATGATGAAAACCATCCAACAAACTAAGAAAAAAAAATTGCCTTGTCAATGAAAATAAGTTTAAATTGTGGTTCTAAATATTGATTGTTGCAGAATATTTAAATGTGCAGCTGCCGCTATAGCGCCACCTAAATTTCAAGACAATTTAATAAATTAAAATATATTTCTAAAAGGCATTTGAAGTACTTACTTGGATTACTAAAACATACTGTTACGTTTTTAGCGTAGCGGGTTCGGATAGAATGGACTTTACCTGAGGACAGCACAAGCAAATTTATTTACAGCTA
The DNA here is from genome assembly GCA_026289955.1 of Argiope argentata. Lineage (NCBI taxonomy): Eukaryota > Metazoa > Arthropoda > Arachnida > Araneae > Araneidae > Argiope > Argiope argentata. Next base: position 1,545,467 of record JAOUZG010016999.1, on the reverse strand, counting down.
TTAACATATATTTACAAGATGACTTGATAAAGGAAAACTTCAGATAAATACAATGCAGCAGTCAACAGCCACTTACAGCGTAAATGCAAGTTTTAAGCACAATAAAAACAGACTGGGAAACAACTATTGTACAGCACAGCAACAGTAAATCGCAACGAGCTCAATAATACAACGTTAACAGCAAACGTAAACTCAGCTCACTAACGTTATCGGTTAGTCCAGCGAGACACTTCTTCCGAGAGGGAAAAAAACTGACTGCCAGATTACGGCAACCCGCCCCTTATATAGCCGACAGAGCACGCACCCCAAAACAGGAGAAGCAACGCGCCGCTTCATGAAGGATCCAACGGCTACCAGACTATTACTTTCGCCGAACCAACCCTTCTAGCGCGAAGCTCCTCTCCAAACGTCGCGAAATTCGACGCATTTTCGCAGTGCTCGCTCGCTTATAACAATATAAATGGAACGCTTTTGACGAATATAAAATTATTAATGAAAATAACCAATAGGAGCATATTTCTCATAAGACACGATAAAAAAAATTCTAAAGACATAAAAAATCAAACAGTTATACTGTATTTATCCCATTGCAATTTCAATGGAATTAATTCACAAAATAATTATCAACAAACTTTAACACAATTATATAAATCCTTATCACATCTTAGAAAAAAATCACATCTTAGATAATAGGATTGGAGCACAATATTTTCATCAAACAAAGAAGTTAGCGCATTATTTTAAAGGTATATGATATCTCTAAATCTCTAAAATTATTGCATTAAGAAATGGTCTGAAATATTTGTTTGTAACTTACTTTTTTAGATTCCTTGATAAAAGTCAACTAGCATTTCAATTCAAACCTGTTTAAAAACTGCATATAAAGAGAACATTTCTTATTCCACCCTTCCCTTACAACCCTTCTATACTACCTTAGAGAGAGAAAAAAAGAAAATAATAATAAAACATTGATATTCTCCTTTTGGTTATTGAGATATTGTGTACGATACACTGAATAGTGAAATTGCTTTTTAAACTTGATGATATTCGCAAAATTATTGGATTTTTAAAAAGATTTAGCGCGAACTTCTCGAGTACATTTTTTTTAAAAAAATAGATAAATATTTTTAGAGTAGCACCCATTGCAACCTTTTTGCTATATGAAAGCAGAATTAAAAAGTAAAGTTACTAAGAAGCAGTGGCATCGCCCAGTTTTTTCAGATCTTTGTGCTATTACAATTTACTCTCATATTTCATTTCAATTTTTGTTTTCTAAATTAGATGCATACAAATAGTAACTTTTCTATTCTTAAAGTTGCGAATATATTACGAATATTAACCCCATAACCGGTTTGCCCGTGTGCCGTACGTGCATCGATAATATCGAATTTTAATAGTTGTTAACAAAAAATAAATCATTTATAACAATTATAATTCAATAGTAAAATGACTTCAAATACGTAGATAAGCCAAGTATTCCATAGATTTCCATTTAAATCAAAATAAGAAAATATTCCCAAAATAGAAAGTGTCATCTTATGAGATAGTGAGGAAAATAAACCAGTTAAAGGGTTAAACGATATTTAAACCTTTTCTCTCAAATCTATTGTACTAGTGACTTCACGTGGGAATTTATTTTGAAAAGACATTCCTTAGAAAGATATTCCAGTTTTTATATCTTCCCTAGACTTCAATATAAAGATATTGCCTTTACGGGAACATATCCTTTGACAAAATCGCACATACACACGGAGATCCCCTTATTCCCCTCTCACCATTCCAGAATTTCAGAAAATATCTTGTACTTTGCATATAACGAACTATAAGGTCTGGTTTATCCTCGCAAATGAAACAAAAACTTCTTTAATTTAAAATGAGCTGACATTCTTTCGTAATATATCACCTTCAAGCGTTACTTAGTTTTTAACATCGACCGGCGTTGCGGAGCAAAGGCTAATCCCAAAATGAGATGTAACGGTAAATTAAACTTATGTTAAAACGAAATGTTTTCGGCAATTATGCATGCAGCTCCAAGGGATAAGGGGGAAAAAGTGTTGTTTTTACAGAAAGCATGAATGCTCCACCTGGCGAGAAAAAGCTGATCCGATTCGTCGAAAGAAAATACTTCTTTACTAAAAGGAAATAGGACTCGAGCGAAAATTCCCCGTTGCCTTAGAGAATTTAGACCCCTTACATTTCATATATTTCAGTCCCAATGAGGGGGGTCGGCGGGAGGCGGATGGGTGGCAGCAGCAGGCAAATGACTTTTTTCCTAAATTCATTTCCTTCCTGCGAGGGATGATATTTTCTTTTGTCTCTCCGTCTTTTTAAAGAAGGGGTTGACTGGAGCAGACTCTCGAGTCATTAGTTTTCTCTTTTCTTCTCAAATACATCATCAAGGAAGGCGTACACTTTTACCCCTCGAGACTGTGCAGGGAGAGGGGAAGATCGGGGGGCTGCTCTCATATTACTTCATTAGGAAGGAAAGTTCATTTTTCGTTTGAAAATCGCAAATTTGAGCTGGTTAATTTCAGGGTTAATCACGGAAAATGTACTTAACAATGCTTTTCCACATCTAATTAAACCCGGTTTCTTTTTTCTACACCGCGACTAAAGAATGGTATGGACTACGGCTTTGATTTGGTTTGTTAAAACTGATAAATTAAAAAAATGAAACAACGGTCTAATTATTCATTGTATTTCTTTTATATTTGTACATTTTTATAATAAGCGTTATTTCGTATAAAGTTTCTGTTTATTTATTTCATATTTTAGTAACTTCTAAACTCAAATGCAATGTAATATTTAAGCAGTGAAAGTTTAATTAGAAATTCTCTGTTACTGTGACAGTAAAATGTCCTAGCTCATAAATCAAGCTTAGAAAAACCATATAATAGGGAACTCAAATGATTCTTAGAGAAATCAACACTATAATAGCATAAAATAAAATTATTAAAACAAAGTGAAACAAAATATTGATTATAAACATTTATTATTTTCCTAACAATGGCATCACTCAGTAAAATAAAGATAAATACAAGGTACCAAAATTGAAGACTATCTATAAAAAATAGCCTATGATTTATGAATATCGTTACAAATGATTTTATTTAAATTTTATCCATATGAAAGTAATTTTCATTTATCTCGACTTCCCAATTCGTTTTCTTGCAAAAACAGCGAAAATATATGTCTGAGTAAGTTCACTTTCTCTGTTGTAAATCAGCACGAAAAATTCGAGTCAAACAAAAAAAATTAAGGAGTAATTCAAATAATAAGCATATTTTGATCGTTATTATTTTAAATTTGAAATAAATATTTGATTGAGAATTTTAAAAAAATCTACTAAATTTAAAGGCCAGATGCAGAAATTTGAGTTTCAATCCTTAAATTTTATTCAAAAATTTCTTTAAAGATATATATATTTTTAAAATGTCACAAAATTTAGTAATCTACAACAACGCTTCAAAAAAATTCTTTGGAACCAATATTGTATGTTTTCTTTGATGTTATATGCTTTCTCTTGCATTCAGTAAAGACGCTAATTTGTTAAAATACGCGAGAAAAAAAATCATGTTAAAAATAATTTATTTTCTTCTTACATCCTTTAATAAATCTCATAATTGATGATTACACGTGAGTAGGAATCTAAAAGTAAATATTTTTTCAAATTGACTGCTACATAACAATATAATGTGCAATTATTATATCTATAAATAATTGAGAGTTATGAAATGAAATTTTATTGTTAACTTTAAATTAACAGCTGATCATATAGTTATGGCATTTATTATTGACCAGTTGCATCTGGAGACTAGCTGGTTAAGTCAGTAATATTAGTCATAATAATTAAAAGATAAACTTTTCAGGTATAATTTCATGGTTCTTAGTTTCACCAAATAATTTTATTTTATAGTACTGATATTTGATTTTTATTTAAGTCGTTTATTTTGAATGTCTCTATTTAGTTCTATTTATTGTGAATATTAATATATTGTGTTTATTGAAAACATAATTTTTAACAAAGACTATAGCATGATAGGGCTATTAAAATTTTATATATTCGGTTGATATATTTTCAAAATTTCACGAATTGAATTCGTTTTATCTGTCTTTTGAAACTATTCAGATACATATATTAATCTGTATATTAATCTTTATAAATATCCTTCTTGTCCAGTTTGAAACATGTGAAATTTTACTCTAATTTTCCGAAACTTTGTACTGATATTTCAATTTCCCTTTTTCTTCTAAAATATACAAGGGCGAAATTTAACTTGTACATATATACCTTGAATAGATGTAATAGTCTTAGGTCCAACGGTTTGGTATGTTGAAGGTTCTCCCTCACATAAATTTATCTTTATTAGTAGTAAAGATTAAGAAATGGTTGAAATTTTGAAAGTATTGTTTTATTGATATCAGTCAAGAAAATTGATGTGTCATTTTATTACTATAAATTTAAGGCGTGTATGTTTCTTTTCTCTCCTCTGATATAAGCAAAAAGTAAATGCTACATAAATAATTAATTTTTTTCGATATTTTAATTCGTATCCATTCTTTAGAATTATTTCAAGACGAAATATTCATTTTTCAACAATATTTCTCAACCTTTAAGTACACTAATTGAAGGATTCAGGAGATAAACGTATCATATTTTTTACTTGCTATTTGTAATTATTTTTACCAAATTTTTGAAAGAATATTTGCAATATTTGCAAGTGATGTTTAAAATCAAGCATATAGTTTTATAATTCAAAATGTAAATTTATGTCAAGTTTAAAATTATCCGTCTAGCTTTACGTATTTTTATGTCTATTCACCAAAATAAAAATGAGACAACTGGAAACGTAATAAATTTGATAGATGAAATGAGGAATTACTTAGTATACTATCAAGTATTGAAACGCAGAAAAAATTGACGAACTTCTTATTGATAGATTGGCATCGAGACAATAAAATATGAGGAACAAAATACACAACTTTCTGTTAATTTTTACTACACACCTGTTGAATAATCTGTGCTGTTGACCCACTTGTAACCTACGTTTTTTCTCTGTTATTTCTGATAAACAGAGGAATAAATTCTTGATAAATTCTCTGATAAATTCTTATAAGAAAAATCTATAAAGTATCTTTTTGTGAAAATATTTAAGAAAGTAGTGGGGAGGATGCTCTAACCTCATGGCTAGGCAGTCCATCTACTCATCATGGGTGAATGCATATAATACTCGAGTTAAATGAATAGATAAATCACCCATATCATGGCAATGCATGCATATCTACATATTGTGATAGGTTGAACATAATATTTGAGCATGTGGGGGGGATTCACAAATGATTTTACTTTACAAGGAATGCAAAAAAAAAGTAATGCAGTCGTTGAAAAATTCGAACTCGAGATATTCATGTTTCAGATTTTTTAAAGTCCAAAAAGACAGTTTTGAACTCGTCTGATTACCATCATGCCAAGTCAAAGCTATTTAGAAATTGACGAATGAAACTTGATACATGAACCATACACCAAATTTATAGTTTTCTATTAAAGTTTGAACAAAATCCGCAAAGAAGTTTGTTTGTTAGGTTTATTTTATTCTATTTTTTATATCGATTTATTTTATTCTGATATTCTAACTACAAAATAAGAAGAATGCTAGGTGAATGCAATTTAGTACGTAGATTTATCATTTAAAGCATAGGTATGTGTTAAACTCAAAAAAATATCAACTTAATTTAACGGAATTAATCATTTGTTGGTCTGTCCTTTCATAAGTATGCATACACAAACACGTTCACAAATATGTGAAACTGATATGGGATTTTGTAATTGTAATTGTTGTCTTGTGTCAAACCGGGTTCTAATAGGTGATAAAAATTCATTTAAAATATACATTCGGTTTTCTGATACCTGCGTATTATTGTGTTATTTCTACCTCCCAGGCTGCGCCTCGAAAAGAAATTAAAATCTTCCGACATGGTGTATGGATCTCGCCACCTGAAGGGTACTCTATTGGTGAGGGTTAGGATTCCATCTATGTCAAGACTTACTTCCTACGGGGAGGGTTGTACCGTATCGGGTGATGGCCCTTGAGACTCAACCTCAGTTCCTGCCACTGATACTGTTGAGGCGATCCGGTCATTCAGTTTTAGAGTTTAAATATGTGTGTCTAAGGAGGGATTGGAGAGTCTGGTATGACTCACATGCACTCTGGCGATTAATCTCAAAAGTCACACGTGAATAGGTATTTACGTAGAAATATTTGACCATCGAGATATAAATGAGAAATACATTTACTCAAGAAGACATGAAAATATCACAAAAGACTGTTTTCGACGGTTTCCATTAACATTTTATTTTCTGGCAAATAATATTTCGAAAATGAATGAAATTTAGAATGAGAACTATTTTTAACAAAATTAATCATAGTTTAACATCCTTAACAATTTTCCAAGAGGATTTTTTTACAATTCGTGGCTTAAGTAACAATCAGCCCAAATATAGGTAAATAATGTATAAATCCGGATTTACTTCAAATGACTCAATTAATTTTAACTGAAGCATCTAATTTCAATTGGTCTCGAAATAAAAAAAATAACTCTTTTATTTTCCAGTAAAATTTATGATTCTGAAATCCACTCCATCAAATGGCAGAAAAAAAATCTTTATACAATACTCCACAGACTGCCAAGGGATAACTGCGTTTTTCGCCTGTCTTGTTCATGCCAGACAATTCCACATAAATAAGAATTTTTCGAGTAAGTTTTGGCATCTTAAAAATGAACGTAATTTTAATTTTTATCCGGTTTGAAAGAAGAATTTGTCGCGATGTTGCAAAGGGAAAAAAGAAAAATCACACGCCGGCTGAAAGAAGACTCCATTTCTTATAAGCTGTAACTTGTCTTTCGTCAAGAATTATGCCTTCTCCATTTTACATGCCGCTGACTTATCTGAATATGCTGTTTTGAGATTACATTCTGTATTTTTATTATTTTTCACTGTGAGTCTGGCCTCTTAATCTGAAACAACGACGTTACAATCCTTTTGTGTTGTTTTTCATTAATCTTTTATAATTTTTTTAACAAGATAGTTATTTTGTTCTTAATTTTGTTGTCTCTGTGAATTTATAAGACTACGTTTTCAATTTTTTTGTGCAGACTTTTGAATATTTATATATAGTATTGTGCATTATAATATGTTATATAATATACAATATATTTCATATTTCCTTAGATATTAATAAATGTTTTGTGTTGATTAGACTTCAGATATTTCTTTGTTGACTTTAAGTAATTTGATTCATCATGGATAAGAAATATTTATTCGATGTATTTTGTTCAATGGCTGCGAAAAATTACTATTTCTATAATGAGGCTACAGATGAAATATTAAACTGATAAGTAATAAAAAAATCATATTTTTAATTTGATTCCATCTTAGATATTTATAAATAGAATATGAATTTTATTTTTATGACATTCATTTTCTTTGATACTCATTTTTGCTTCTTGCATGAATACAAAAACTTACCGTCATTACAGAAAATTAATAAACAGTTTCAATTCTATTACAAATTTTCATGTAGATGTATTTGTAAGGAATAATATATATTTTTAAATATATGAGTTTCAAATAATATTTTAACATGGAAATGTTACATGCTGTAAAAACATCAGTCAAAAATAATTGTATCTTGGATGAAACAAATATACTTTCACTTTTTCATCGACATTCCGAATCATAAATTTCTAGCATTTTTTTCTACAGAAAAAAATGCAGATTTGTTTACTTATTTTAGTAGAAATTTATATCAATATTTCTATAGAATTTCATCATGAAAAAAATTATCCTTTCTTAATGTTCTGGATTATTAAGAATAAATATGTCATTTTATGCATATTCTGTATATTTATTATTTCATTTCCTATTAATATTATTACCCTTCAATATAAATATTTTATTTTTGAATGCTAATTTTATTCTTAAATTTTCTACTTTATGTATTATTTTTTTATCAGAAATGATCAAGAAAATTAGTTTGAAATTATTAAAAAAGTATTTTAATTAAATGTAAAGTCAAACATATTTTTTTATATTATACTTGGACTATTAATCAATTCCTAAAAACTGCGTGTGTTTTTTTAACTGAAAAACTGGTACAAAACACCAAAACTTTATCTAAGAAAATGACTCTGTTAAGCTTCAATGAACTATAAAACTCTGCTTGAAATTTTACAGCTAACCAACGCTAGAACTCTAAATATTCATATAAATATCCACCAAGAATAAAATTATTTTCTATCTATATTATAGATATGAGATAAAATAATATTTATATGCAATATTTTACTTGAATTCAAAATATTCTTATTAATAGTATATGTTTTCCTACAATGGTATTTTAATTTATTCTTTAATTTTTGCGTTTGATAACACTTTGGTAAAAGATTGAATATCAGATCGAAAGCATAATATCTGGAGATTCTCATAGAAATGTTCTAAAAATAAACAAATTAATCACATTTTAGTATAATTTATTTTTTAAAGTATTTTATCTGCTGATTTTTATTATTTTTAGATTCATTTATTATATTGTTATACTTTCAATTCAAACAGATATTTTTCTATCCTTTTGCAACATTAATAAAGTCGTGAATTTTTTTTTGTAATCCCTGTTGTTTTCTATTTTCCTACCTTTAATAAACTTTGTAATTCTTTAATATAAGCAGTAAGGAACCTTAAAAATTAATAGTTTTAAAAGTGAATTCTAAAAAAAATAGTCTATTCCATTTTTTCCAACAAAACATTTTAATTGATAGTTAAAAGATCTAAATTTTTAAAATATTTTATGTATTCAATCGGAACGCTATGTAAAATTTCAGAACTCAAGTAAATAAATCAGCGATTGAAAAATCATTTTAAATATCAGAATTTCCCAAAACATGGCAAATGAAATAAAAACTGTTTAAAAGATGACACGACGATTTTAGCAATGTAATAAACGAATAATCTCTAAAAATGTGCGAAGACAATTAAAAACAAATCATTCTAAAAGTAGTGTAGAAAATATTAAAATTGATTTATTATTATATTGATCTTGAATTTTGATGATTGATTTTATTAATTTCGTATATTTAATTCTGTTTTTAAAAGCATCATTTAATTCGATTTCTTTCATGCTTACATCAGATTTTCGAGCATCGTTTTATTAATTAGAGTTTTTAATTATTTTACACATATTTTCTTAAAGCCAATATTTCAGTATATTTTCAAAATTAATTAATTTATCTAATTGAGCTTGACTCTATTTATGCGCTTTTATTTGTTAGTGAATCTAACAAAAAATGATTTTGATATAAGCTATGAAATAAATTATAATTTATAGACAATAAGTAGAATATATATTTTAAAAATTTTCTTATTAATATATTGAGAGATAAATGCTCTTTTTATTAAATTATTACTAAATTTGTCATTATTTTATTTCATTAAGAATATATTTATTTTTTATGTTAAGGCAAACGAAATATCTAATAATATACTGGAGAAACATATACTTTTCTTTTTATATAATTTTTCTTATTTTGAAGACAAATTAAATGTATATTCCATTACCATTTTATATGATTATGTCTTAAAGTATAACATATGGCATTTACAATGATTTAATATGGCAGGCTTCTTAACGATTCAATTTCGCTTAAATGTAGCGTTGAAAATATCTCGTCTTTCTTGCAGGAATTGCGCAATTCAAAGCTCTGAATATTTATTTGAGTAGCAAACCAAAACATCTCCATAAAATCAATAAAAATATTTAATTAAAATCCACTTTTGTTCAGTTGCAAGAAATCGATTGCAAAAGGAAAGAGAAAAGCGAAAACGTGGGAGAAGTTAAATATAGATTTTGGCACATTATCTTCGCTGCTTTTACCATGCTGCAGCACGTGTGGAAAATCCAATAACATGCGGAGATACCAGCGCGGTTTGTCGCAATTCAAATTACATTTCCACTTTCTTAAGGACGCATGCTATTTCCTGGAAGATTACATTCGTTTCTCAATCAATGCATAATAAGGTTCACATCTTTCGCGCCCACCGCTAATGTATTCATGTCATTTTCATCGTCCTCAAACTGCAGCTGGAGTGATTGTTTCCCTCGAATACGTTGTTGATACTCTGGTTATAGAATGGATGTAATTATGGGGGACGCACATGTGTTTCTCATTCATAAGTTATTGAATTTTGTGGTGAATTTCGAATAGAGACATGTCTAGAGAGTTGTCTTGCCCTGACGCGAGCTATCTATTTTCCATTCTGCTGGTAAATTAGATAGATTGCATAATAAAATATTATATCGATTATAGCATGTGTTGTACGTAATAAAGGCTTCGTTTATTATTTTCCAAGCAGAATATTACAGAATGTATAAAAATTAATAGTTGGTTGTTCTTTTTAGGTTTAAATTCCAGGTACAAAAAAAATGCAGAAATAATTTGTTTTATAAATGTATTTGCATTAAATGATAACAGAATATATTAGAATAGTTTCTATTATTAATATATAAATCAAAAACTTACATTACATGGTGAAATCAAGGACAATTTTTTACCAGAGCACATTTAAAAATAAAAATGTGATAAAATAAATGTAACTATACAAAAGGGACAAACTGTTTTACATGAAATTCCAACTTAAAAAAATAAATTATATTTAA
>JAOUZG010016999.1:1497445-1525599 GCA_026289955.1 Argiope argentata | reverse complement strand
GTATTAAAATAAAGTACTCCGAAATAATGTTTATAAATGATGAAGCTGTGTTTAATTAATCCTCTAAATATCTTCGTATTTTCTATGGTAAAGAAATTAAATGTTGGAAATTGCTAAAAATGTATTAAAGTAATCCTTCTTCTTTGATTAATAATCCTCTTATTAGAATTTGACACTCTTTATCAACGTAAACAAAGCCCGTGAGGAATAAATTGCTTAATTGAAGGTACTTTTATTTTCTTTTCGGTAAAAACCGTTGAATAGCTAATGGATGCTTTATGATTAAAGAAGGATTAACTCTTTTTCACGAAAAGGGTGAATTACGCTGCCTACGGTTTTCTCAGACGAAGTGGCGACAAAATGTAATTCAAAGCTTATCTACAATTCATTAAGTAAGCTATTGTTAAGGGCTTAAAATCGGTAAATTAAGGTCTCTTGTTATATAAGTAAAAATGCACATTTTTAGAGAATTCTGCCTTTATATTTTAAGAGGTGATTAAAAAAATACACTATTTACAAGACAAGTTTGAAAACTTTTATCCAATTCTTGTAATAAATGCAGTATTTTAAAATCTACATACTAACATGTTTACTTATTCAATTTTAATAAAAATGAATGAATGAATGAATCATAAAAATTCCAAAAGAGTCGTGTTATACAAAGAGTTGCTATTTTGTAAAATAGAATTCCCAATGCATTTCTTTTAGAAATCTATTATAAAGAGAAACGAATTTTTCAAAGAAAATGCGGTGAGTAATGTAGAGTTTTAAATAATGTATTATTAACTGCCTAGATTCATTTGAATCAGAATGTTTCACATTGAATCTGAAATTATTTTTCCTAGAATGTTATTAGGTTCCAGAATTTCCAGGAAAAACAATATTCCTGCAAGCAAATACTAAGCATATTTCCTTTAGATCTGAGATTGAATAAAGATTCGTGATTCCAAAAATTAAAATGTTAATTACTTTTCAAACCACCCAACAGAATAATATTTTAGTGTATAAAGGTAAACATCAAAGTTTATTCAAATTTTTATGTAATTATTATTTAAATTTGATTTCATATTTAATTTTGTTTTAATGCCGTCAATAGACATTTAGGATTATTTATATTTACCATTTATAAATAAATTGCCGATTACATTTTTAAGTGTTTTCTTCTTGTGTTATGGGTCCGTTTAATGAAAGTTAAAGGTTTTAAAATTCGTGGTGAATGAGATATTTGAAATCTAGTATTTTTCATTAAACTTTCTTAAATATAAGACCGTTATATATATACGAGGACAATTCGGAAAGTAACTGCCGTTTGGGCGTATGATTAGGAGCTGGAAGTATGATTAGGAGCACCCTCAATCGAATGCATGAGCAATCTGTGATTCAGTAAGCTTCCAGAAGGAGAGGGGGAGTGTTGTAGGGCCAAGCGTTTGCTGGTCACAGCGTGACAAAATGCGTGCAGCCAGAGCAAGTCCCGCGAATTGTGAGGTGAAAGGAGTGATAAGGTTTCTTTTGGCCAAAAAATGTCAGCAGCGGATATTCATCGTGAATTGTGTGCCCTGAAGGTGTGTGAGGGAAGGTGTAGTGCGTCAATGGGTACACTTTTTCAAGTACGGAAAAAAAGACATCCATGACGAATCACAGAGTGGAAGGCCGTCTGTAGTGAATACTGATGTCATCAAAGAAATCGGTGAAAAAATTCATTTGTTCCGTAATTTCACAATCTCCCAACTTTCAGAACACTTTCCAAACATTTCTTGGGCAGTTTTGTATGAGACAGTTACAGAACTTAAAAGCGCAGTGACGCATTGATTGAAATCGCAGGCGGCCGCTTTTTATGCAAATGGAAATGATAAATTGGTAAAACTGTACGACAAGTGTCTGAATAATCGCGGCGATTACGGTGAAAAATAGAGGAGAGTTGTACCTTGGATATGTAAATAAATTGTTTTCCTCTGTGCTGATTTGTTTTATGTACAATGATTCGGAGGTTACTTTCCGAATTGCCCTTGTATATATATATATATATATATATATATATATATATATATATATATATATATATATATATAATGATGAATGTAAAAGCAATTAGCTAAATCCAAAGATTGAAAGTTATTAGCATTAATCATAAAGGTTTGCAATTCATTTTTATTATAATATTTATCAATTTCATTTTACTAGTGATGTGGTTCTTGAGGTCAGGAGTCATCATGAATAGGAAATAGTACACCTGTAGGTCAAAGTTGTTTTAAAGCAGCTAAGTGATTCCTAGTGTAGAAGTTTAATTTAGTTGCAATGTATAACTATTATACACATTATTTTTTGGGGGAGGGGCGTTCTTTGGAAAGATAGATGACTTTTGTTTTCTCTTATGGAAAATATTATGGTGTCAGCCTACAGCTATTTGATAGGCTGCGAATAATCCGTTGCTATTGAGAGCAACTGATTATACTTCTTTGAATAATATTGTTCAAAAATCCTGATCAGAGTATATAATTCGTTCTTCGAATTCCATTTTATGCTTATAAGCTATACTTCACTTGAAATCTTTCAGCTGTTGCATAAGTTTGAAAATGCCATTTACTGCATTCCTAAAAATCTTTCGCGATGGCCGTGTCATATATACGTCAGCTACGAACGCCTCTCACAGTCGGACGTACCACCCGTGCAAACTGGAAAAGGACTCATGGAAAGGAGTTATATATGTGCATTTTGAACTGAAACGTTTTTTTAAACACTTATAGAATTTGTTAAATATATTTTTAGTATCCTGACCTTTAGTTTTCTCATAAATAGTCTGATTTTGGCATTTTACTCATGAGCTACTTCGGTGGGCAGAATAGCAGTCTAATTCAAGTGCTTTGATCTCCTTCAATTTTTTTTCTTATTTGTTTCGTTATTATTGTGTAACCGTAACTTGTCTTTTTAGTTTGTATCTTTAATTCTGCCGTAAACTGTATAGTATTCGGATACATTTCGTACACTTCTCTTTTTATTAAGGAAAGCTTCGGCTTAGTTCAATAAGTGGCAGTACTTAAATAAAATTTAAATTTATTTAAGGCTAAAAAAAGCCGAAGCTTCTTTCCTTGATCATCAGGTCCCCTAAGGGGGCTCCTCGAAATAAAGATGAGAGGCTTTTGGCTTGTTGTTTATATCTCGCTACCCTCAAAGGTAAATGAAAAGGAGAAATCTGCCCCCTCTAGATAACTGGAAGTTCTTCCATAGGGAAGGGGATGGTCCTTAGAACTCAAAAACAGTTTTCACCAGTATTGATGTTGCGGAGGTTCGTCATCCAGTATTTATTATTTGTATGCCTTTGAGGGAGTCGGAGAGTCGGTTGTATAACTTACCTTAATCATCAAATCATAATATAAAATAGTTGGAATAATAATAAAAAATATTTTTAAGTAAATGAAAATATTGAGAAAAAAAAAGTGAAGGACAAAAATGTGCATAATTTAAAAAGATATGTTTGAAATCATCATTTAACAAGATATGTTTGGATGAAAAACATATTGTGGTTTAATATTTAAGGACGTTATCGCAGAAATATTTTAGAATTACGCTTAGTTTTATTAATTAAAATTAAGTAATTAATAACTGAGTCACTCAAAGCTGATATTTACTGTCACCAGTCGTTTATGCGAAGTTTTCAAATTAAAAGTGGTCAATAGATTTGGCTTATAGATAGCCAACAACTGCAAAGACATTCACTCACATCTAAATATGCATATTCATTTACATTAACAGTAAGGGTTATACATTAAAAAATGACGATTGCAAAAATGAAATATTGGCACGCTTTCTAAGAAAAATAATATACCGTCTTTTTTAAAAAAAGCATTTAAAATGATCGTAATGGCTTAAATCTTCTAATTTAAAATGAATTATGTGTCAACATTTGAAATTTCAGAATATTTTGCTAAAAAAAGAATTTAGATGTACGTATACAGGAATCCATCTGAACTTTTTAGTAATGTTAAACTGGAGAAGCATTCTAATCACCAAAGGCGGCTGTTACAGAATATATTTTAAATCATTATCTCCCTTTTATAGAAATGCCCCTAAAGAATTCTGAAACCTTCTTTATATTTCTTTCAAATAAACTTTAGATTCATTGAACTTATTGGAACTTATTTGCTTTATTTCCTAATACTTGTTTTCGGCATATGAATTCTAGAATAGTTAAGATTTTGGTAATAGGAATTGAATTGCAAGATTATTTATTAATTAATTGTTTAAAGCAAGTAACTTGCATTCAAAATTTTTAAAGCCACCTAACACAGCAGACAAGGTAAAAATGTATTTAAATTCATTCGTTTCTGTTTTAATATTTTCTCCATGTTGACCAAAAGAATTTTGTAAATATTTTGAAGGAAGAAAAGACTTCCGATTTTCTAATAAGCAAAGTTTCACTTTTCTTATTTATTTCTGTTTATCTTTGTCAGTTTCCTAAGGAATCTTCAAATAAGAGAAGAAAAAATGTTAAAATGTAATCCTTTTGAGGTTTAAAAAAATGGCATGGGATTTATGAATGATGAAACTTAAGCACTTAATCTCGGTTTATTTGCGTTTTCATATTTTGTTTATGTATTAAAGTTCGCTAAATAATACTATTAAAATATTTAAAAAAATATATGAATAAGAAGTTTAAAAAAAAATATTTATTTTTCGCCATAATGCAAAATAAAGTAAAGGAATTTTACCGAGATTTAAGAAAACAGAATAGAAAGAAGAAATAAAATTAAACTTTCTTTTAAAGAAAGTTGAAAACATTAAATGTCTGATATTCTTTTGTTATATAATAGTTTATAGCAGAATTTCTGATCCTTTTAAAATTTTTTATTATTTAAACAAAAGACTAATACATATAAATACATACATCCTATCAAAAATGTCAGAATTCTTTCATTGTTTGCAATCTATGAAAATTAAAACTAAGCAAAATATGTTATTTGACATTGATCTGTCCTTATTAAATGCATGTAAATACATGTCAGAATGCAAGTTCAGAAGTCTCTCTCTCTCTCTTTATATATATATATATATATATATACCCTGAATATTTCTTATTTTAAACAATTTTTCCCTTTAAGTTTCCTTAAATGTGACTTTTAGGATGCTATATGCTGACACATTTATAAAAATATGCGTAATATTTTCATATTTATTTACTTTTATATCAATTTGTAATAAAAAAATACTTAAAAGAAAACAATTAAGAAAATTATACACCAAAGGAAACGCTTTATTATTTCTTTCTTCAACATTCCTTAGTTATACTAATTTATGTTTTTATTATTCTTAACTATATGACTATGTCGAGCAATTTTTTCGCTGTAATTTTTCATTACAGAAAATTTAAATTGAATCAGTTGTAGGTTAAAAGTAAAAATTGAATTTATAGTATTTAAATTTTCTTTGGCAGATTACTTTTAAATTTCAATTTTAATAGTCATGCAAATATATTATTTTTATGTATCGTTCAATTATGAGTAAAGCC
Organism: Argiope argentata; assembly: GCA_026289955.1. Lineage (NCBI taxonomy): Eukaryota > Metazoa > Arthropoda > Arachnida > Araneae > Araneidae > Argiope > Argiope argentata. The sequence continues at coordinate 1,520,096 of JAOUZG010016999.1, read as the reverse complement.
ACACTACAAAGTGTGCTCTTAAAGCAAATCTCAGCCCAACAAACTTAGAAACAGTGAAGATATTTTCATTGCTATTTTGTAAAGTTAATCTATTTTAAAGGATTTTCTTTTTTTTCCCTCTAAATGTATTATAACCGTTAACCTTGCATTGTTTATTTTCTTCTTAAGCAATACTCTGTATTTAATCAATCGACACTCTATATTTTGATAAAATTTGCTTCTATACCGCGTAATTAGGAATAGCCCTAGAAATCATAATTCAAAACGAATACATTACCAAAGTTATAATTATCTCTTTTATAACGCCTTTTATATTTATATTTTTATTACTTAGAAATTGAAATTTTTAAAAATATATCAGAAATTACATAAAATTATTTTTGATATAATTCATATGGTGAATTGCAATCATAAAACATGCCCTTAATTTTATAATTAAGAAATCATAAATAATTAGATGAAAATCAATGTTCTAATAAACAAAATCTAAAATAAGCACAATAATAATGGATAAATTGCTTCAAATTAATAAGATACGGTTCAATTGCAAATCCCTCTCTATTGCCTGCACAAGAAATTTTGCAACCTCTTTTGTATACAAATTATATCGCGTATCCTAGTGTAACTCTAAAAAAATCACTACTCTTGTTGATATTTCAATCTTGATTTCAATGACATATCTCAATCAACAAATAAAACTTCAAAATATTTCTTAAAAAATGAATTAAATACGTAGCTTTCATGGAAATTTATATGCATTGCCAATGAATAATATGTTGAATTACAATATAAAATGAAATATTTTGCATTAAGAAAGCGTGGAAAGCAAGAAAAATACAGATGAAATATTAAATAGCAAAAAGAGCTGATAGAAAATTATCGTAAATTCTTTCTTGTCATACTTTATTTTAAAATGTGGTACTGCTTACTTTATGCATATATGTATTATGCATATGCATATATGTATTATGCGTATGCATATATGTAATATACATATTGTGAAATTTATTGTAAATGCAGTAAGAAACAGCCTAAACAAGGCTTTACATTTTAGGGAAAAAGTAGACAAACCAAGCAAAGCTTTATATTTCCACAATATATTCTCCTCATATTTCTATTCTTTCCAAATTAATTCTATTTATTGGTAACCTTAACCAGTTATCCAACTCGAGTGAAGGAAAAGGGAATAATTGGAATGACCGAACCACCGCGAGACAGCAAAGCTAACGATAACTGTAGCTAAATCTACAGATTACCAGCCACGGTACAACTCTGCTCGTGGGAAGTATGCCACATCAATGAGAGGAGGAAACCAACCTTCCCATTCCTGTGCACACCAGGGTGACGAGAATCAAGCACCATTCTGGAAGCATAACCTCTTTTCTAAATTGCCTCCTTAACCGGGGGAGATTGCACGAATATATCAATATTTTATTTGAAGTATGTAAATCTACATTATATAAGAATATGTATAGTATCCATGCATTAAAGGTATGAAAATTGATATCAAATTATTGTAATGACAGAATTAATTAAAAATCATATTAATTTATTCAAAAATTTAATGCACGAGATTAGCTTATTATCAAAACCTTTTACTGATTCAGAGTTTTCTATAACTGAATAAATACGTTTCTATAATTCTCGCATCTCCTTTGTAATTATATTCTAGATGAATAAATTCAGCATTGGAAATTGATGTTTTTTAGCTTTACATATGTCGAGAATACGTATTTATTTTGTTTTATTTTCAATAGACGCAAAAAGATTCCCGATAAGAAATGATTTGTTTTTTTTCTGTTTTAATTTATGCAGTTCTTTTACAGAAAAAAAATTTAATTGAACTATTGAAAGATTATGCACTAATGATGGATTTGTTTTAATTAAACGAAAAAATGGAAGTTTAATTAATGTCGAATTTTCCTTTGAAATGGATTATGAATTCCCTGGAAAACTTTTTTTTGTCGGAGAATGAAATTCTTTGAACTTAAGATTACATTACGATGGAAATGTATGTGCACAAAAAATGAACTTTGCCTTAAATTGAAACCTTGTAGATGAACTTAAGACCTCAACGAGGAAAAAAAAATTCCATATAACCGAAAGAATCTTAAGGAACTTCTAAAAACCCTTAGGCATCATTAGCTAAGAAATCTCGAAATAAATAAGCCGTGTAAGAAAGGTGATTTTATTTCTTAATTTTGGCCTTATAATTAGCCTTAAAAGTCATAAAAAACATAAGAAAAAGAAAATACGAATAAAACTTCATGAATAATCAAATACAAAAATATCCCTTTTCTTGGGTTGTTAGAATGAAATGATATCGTAATATCTTACAATAAATTTAAGATATTTAAATAAAACGCGTAAGATTAGGAGTACGAGTTTATACTCTTTTAAAACATGAATAATTTTATCGAATTTGGTAAAAACAAATACATAAATGAAAATGAATGAGGTTTAAAACTACCAAGTATATGTTGATGTCAGAAAAAAGCATGAAAAGTTCTTTCTTTAAGTAAACTAGGGGATTCCAAAATTTGTGTTTCAGAAATTCCATGATTGCTCTGCTTATGTGTAAACACATGCTGTCTTGCACATTAGACGGAATTTAGAAATATGGTGAATCGTTTCGTTCATCCTCTCAAGGGGCAACTATTTTTTTCTCCCCTCATTTGTAATAATTCCACCATTGTTGTTGTTTCTTATGGCGCTTGCCATGGACAAATTCTCTGAAGTAGTCAGCGATTTAAGCCTAATCAGCATCTTTTGTTTTGTAATAGCGACAACTAGGACAAAGAGTATGACTTTTTGCTATTCACACATCACATTCACTTGCACAGCTCCTTTTTATAGGGGGGGGGGCACATTTACACACTCTATATAAAGAACACAGAAGAGTGATGCTCTGACTGGGACTTGAACAAGGTACACCAAAATTATGGGGAAGACTCGCTACCGTTCTGCCAGGATGCCGGCATTCCACAATTAAATAATGGTAAAACATGATTATAAGATATTAATGAACGACAATATAGTTGAGGCTTGAAATATCAACTTAATTTTAATTTATAAATGGGATTTTTTGAAACAAGTCATTGGCATCTCATAATGCTAAGGAATATTTTAACTGTTTGAACTGCATGGATAACATTTAGAAACTGTACATACATCTCCAATGTCTAAGAGAAAATATCTCAAATTAGTTATATACTTACATTATTTAAAATATTAAGTATTTTAGGATTAACCAGAAGTACTAGCTTCTTTACCATTTTGTTGCGACACGTTTAAACACAATTGTATTTTTAAGGTATTGAACTAAGCGTGCACTAGAAAGACATCTATTTAGGTTTAGTTCGCATTTCACTTTAGATCCGAAGTTAAACTTATTATCTTTCGAAGTATGTTAAAAATTGTAACCTGATATCTCAAGTACCATCCTTAGCCTTTAGTCACGATTAAAAAATATCACGCTCATCTCAAAGCAGATCCGCTTCCAGACTCTTCTTATTAACTGAAAATCGGCATCAGAATACTGGAGAAACTGGGTATCTGACTTTCTTTCAAGGTTTCCTCCTCTCTAGTTTCTGCTTTATGATTTCATTTCTCTACCTTAAATGAAGAACAGTGTCACTTTAATAAAATTATCGTTTCGCTGTGTGATTCTTAAATTCTGTGGAATCCTGGAATCCGACATGATGATATGTAATCAGTCATTGGACAATTCAGTTTCAGTAGAATAGTTTTTTCTGGTAGAGAGCTAAGTTGTTGATGAATTTACTAGAAGCCAAGCAGAAGAGGTATTGTTTGCAGTTTGGTCAATATGGATAATTAGCACTTCCAGTGGCTGAATTTTTGTCTATAGCTTTCAGTTAAGAATATACTTCAGTATACGTTTCAATTTTTTGGCTAATTTTTTAGTCTATGTTAAGTTGTACGGATAGAACCTACTTTCCTTTGAAACTTTCGACGAGGTGTTCTTATTTTTTTTTCTTTGACATGGGAAGTTAAAAATTAGATGATTAAAGAAATTGTATTAATATCTATGCAGTATTTTTTTTATCTTGTCTTTAGCTGAAGAAACTCAAATTATATTTCACTATCCGTTTTTTTTAATACAAAGCTACTACATGTATCAACTTGTATATTACAATAGGTATTATGGAAACTGGTATTAATTGCTCATGAGACAAAACAATCAAAAATTAAAATCGTTTGTCAAATTATTGCTGTATGAAATCGTTTAACCGTTATGAAATTCTTGTTATTTTTGAAATATGTATATAAAAATTGGTTTCGGTAAATTTCATTCAATCGTGAGATTTCAAAAGATGAATTCATGAATATTTTTGAGACTGAAGTTTTTTATGGAGCTATTAACCAGAGAAACTTGATTTCTGAACTCATGAATTTAAAATAAATAAATCTGATACATGAAATTGCTGTGAGAAAAAATCTACATAAGTTTATTAATGTTGAAATAGAAAAATTGTTATCATTCACAGTATTTATATTCTTGTTGTGTATCAATTAGGCAATTTGCTCTTGACTATCACTCAGAACCAAGATTTTGAAATATTAGCAATAACACGAATCAAATGATGAAAAATAATAAAACTAGCCACATAAGCTGATACGAAAATTAAAAATTAAAAAACGTATCTTTAATATTGCATCCTGAAATACTTTTGGCATTCTTATAATTTTCTTTTTTCTTTTTTTTTTATTACAATTAAAGTGAAAAAAATAATAATAAAAAGTCCACACAACGTTTGAAAAATTCATATAGACCGAACAATTTATCACAACACGCACACCAACATCGCAGAGATACTATAGTCATATCACTAAATGTCCGGCACGCCCGAAGGCACATGAATATCGAAAATATAGGACCGTACCGACGCAACAGAAATACTGATGGACACTGTGGTTGAGTCCTAAAGGCCATTACGGTCACAATACAACCCATCTCGTATGAAGTACATGTCGTCATCGATGGGAGGAGCCTAAAACCATCTATTTTTGAACTCTCCAGGGTGATGAGAACCAACCCCCGTGCCAGGAGCCTCTTACTCTCTTATCGAGGTGCCCAAAGGGGGGAGCCGAAATAACAAATAATTTTTTGTTTTAATAGAAAATTATCCTTATTATACTAGTGAATTATGTCATAAATTGATTCTTATATACAGTCAACTATTACTCCAACAAATTTTCTCAGAGAAAATCACCTTCTTTTAAAAAAATAGATAGGGAACATATTTCAAAGAAAGAAATTAACTTCAAATTTAGAATATTATATGAAGCATTTTTATAGAAATATTTAAATTCTAATACTGTTTTTCACTTTTGGCTTCTAAATTTTTAAATTGCTGTTTTAGACACTCATTTTACGTGCTTCAAAGACAAATCAGTTAATTGAAATGTGTTGAATTGCTTCTATTTTGTTTATTGTTTTTGAGTTGCAAATTCAATTATGCATTATTTCTATTTCTAAAGAAATTTTAATTTGAAACTTTAAAACAAGATTTTTAATCAGCATCTAAGTTTTCACCCAGTTTAACTAAAATTCATTTTCCGCTACTATACCGATTCAAAGGAGCCCTAGTGCATTTTGAAACATGGTATGTATCTAACTGAATAAAGCTGATTATTAAATTGTTTTAACAGTCAAGAACCAGATGAAAAGGATAGCTTTTATATTATATGTATAAAGGGAAAAATCAGTTATATCTATAGTGTCTTCCATTAAAAAATTCATAACTCGAAAAGAATTCCAGTAACTTAATTAAAATTCTGAAACAAACTTTTGCTTTCGCGCAAGCATTTTTCCAATGTAGAGTGCTTTAACAAATTGTGAGCAACACGGGGACCCTTTCGTGAGCAACGTATCTTCTTCCTGTGGTGGCCCACCTCTTTGTAGCCGAACGACCCTACACGAGATAACGAAACGAAAAGAAAAGACAACATGGAAGGTAAAAAGGCTGTAATTTCCCATCCAAGCGGGGTCTTTCTTTTCGGTCAATAATAATAATAATACTAAAAAGAAGCCTCCCTCGTTTGACCCCTCTTTCCAATTTGTGCCGTAACTGGAAACTGCCTCAACTTTAGCGCGCCTGTTAAAATAAATAGAACCCCTATAACAGCTTAATGGCGTAAGTATTTACTTGGCTGTATCGAATTTTGGACGTATAAGGGGTGGAAATTCTCTTTTCGAGTAATAGGAAATGGTCATTTACGAAATGAACTGGGAGGCTTGGAGTTTGCTCGCTGCCGAATCTCGACCATTTTCTTTCGATATGAAAAGGGAGGAATTTTTTTGAAGCAGAGATTGATCTTATTGTTTATAGAGCTCGATGTGTGATGTGGAGATGATACTGAATTTTCAGATACAAATGGGGTGAGTTGGCGCGGACTCGTTTTGAAAATTACACTCGATGTTTTTAAACCTAAAGAGCTATTTGGCAAAAGTGAACAAGTCCACGTATGTCTTTAATACGTTATTTATTTATTTTAATTTTTGTAATTTTATTTTACGATCATAGTGCACAACTACATGGATGTTATCAGATGTTGCAGGATTTTTTTTTCTTTACAGAACCTCTCTAAGAAATTTAACTTCTCCCAGAAATAAACAAATTCACTAATTTAAGGTAATAATCTAATTTAAAGTAACGTAGTTCTTTTAATGATCCTGCCCCTCCCTAACATAAAATATTTAAATTAGATTGAGATCACCGACCTCATTGAATTGGGAAATAAGCGGTATTATGATATATATATATATATATATATATATATATATATATATATATATATATATGATTTTATTCGTTGATGATGAACAATAATTTCTGTATATCTCTCATAAATGATTCGGAAAAGGACTTTAGTTAGGAGGTGGAATTTTCGAATTACAAATTCAATTTTATTTGTTGGCCTAGTATAAATATTTTTTAGCCTTACTATAAGTAGATATCGAGGGTTATGACATCCGCATCCTAATGTGAAGTGGTGGAGAAGCGTTTTTAAAGAGGTGCTGGCTCAGCAACACTCACGCCATCTGACCATTGTTTAAAATTTTGATAATCTTCACTAAATGAATCATCGCTTGCTTTAAAATGTGGCATTAATTTCAATAAATATTGTTATATTTAAGTTTATTACATATTCAAATCAAGTAAGAAGTTTCAACTAAGTATTGGAAAAATTCTTCTAGGATATTAACACATTATTTTTTTAAAAAATAAAAAAAAGGAAAATTTATTATCCAATGTATTTTTCTTAGAAAATATCTCTTTTATTGTTGATTCAAAACCAAATTAATATATAAATTAAAATATTTATCATAAATTTAATATTCTTAGTATATTGCAGTCTTCCCAAAATATTAAATTGGAGAAAAAGAAATCCATTATTATTTTGCAGCCATCTACTATGAAAATAATGGACTTTTTTCCAATATTTTCCATTTCTTTCTTTCCATATGGAATTTTTGAACATAATGGGGAAAAATCCATTATTTTCTCGGTAGATGGCTGTAAAATAATAATGGATTTCTCTTTCCTTAACCTAATATTTTACAGCGCAGTCAATTTCACAGTCAGTTAATATTTTGTTAAGAATAGAGAACCAAATGATTAATTGTTATTTCATTCCCAAAGCCAACGGGGTAACGTAATATATAACTAAAAAATTTCCATTAATTATGATTATTTAATATAAGGGCGATTGTTTATAATGTTGAGAAGGAAAATATTCTTATTGATTTTGTTTTCAAAATTTCAGGTCCCCAAACGAGATTACTTCAATGTAAAAAATGGTATTCAAATAATTTCAAGCAACATTTTCTGTAATGGGAGTCTAATAAACTAATTAGTCATAGTTTGTCAGAAAAAGGATTCATTTATGAGATGTGCTAAAAAGTTAAATTTCAAATTTCATCGATTAAAAAAATAATTTTCTAAGAAATGCATAACTTTTACTTCCAAAATACATAAAAATTTTTATTGTTGATGCAAAAGTAATTTTATGCCTTTTATAATAAATTTGAAAATTTCATAAATGTCAGCTCTTTGTAGCAACCATTCTTTAAATCATTCTTATTATCTCCTAATTCAAATGAATGTCATATTTACATTTAAATTTATTCATGCATTTGAATCCCTTTTCAATAAATTTTATGAAAATCATGGCGTTATTTTGTAAAAATATGTGTTTAAATATTATATTTGAAATTTTGGACAAACAGTAGTATTCAAATCAAATCTGCAAAGTATTTGAAGTTATCTTTTCATAAGCATAACGTTAAGAGTTGAATACTTTACGACTAACGTTAAAATTTATAGCATCTTGAAAGAACGACAGTCTCCTAAATTAGGCCGTTTTCGAAGTTTCCACATGAATACCATTAATAAATCGAAAAAGATGAAATAACATCCTTTTAGAGCTGACATCTAAAATCTTGTTTCGAAGCTATATAGCCCCGCAAGGAAGCCAAACACATGTTCGAGTGCTTAAGCGAGTCGTTGTCATGGCAACTAGAAGCTAAACCTCAGGAAGTTAAAGTTCCCTGGCTTTCTCTTCCTTGTTGGTCATTAAACACAAAATGGACTCTAGGCTACTGTGAGAATGAGATAAAAATTTAATACAAATTCTAATTAAGCAACTCAGTGATACCATCTAAAGCTCTTTTTTTTTTTCGCTAATGAATTTTTCACGCTGAAATTCTTTTTTTAATGTAATGGTCTCATAGATTTCTATTTAAATTTATAAAAGAAAAACCTTTTTCCAGGCTGAATTTCTTGGAAAATAAAGGAGGTTTAAAAAAGATACATCTGGCTTCGCTTATGTTGTTTAAATAATTAACACCGGAGTTGTATAAATATAACGATGTTATTTTTGCAGAAGGGTTTATCTATATACAATAGAAGAAAAAAACTTGGAATACTTTAAGTAAGCTCATAAGCATCGCATGTTGCCAATATAAATGGTTTAGCAACGGAAGTAATGCATCCATTAATTAATGAAGTAATCTCTTAAATACGCTTTTGGTTTCATGCAACTTACGTTTTTTGAATCATTTTGAAATAATGTTCTTTTTTCCATAGACTTAATGTGTACAACTTTTAAGAACATTAAATTTACAAACATAGCTAATCAAATGAATGAATTGAAAATACTATACAAACTAACAAAACCCTCAAAGTTTTTGAGATATTCGAACGATTTAAAATTTTTTAGGGATAACTATATTGGTATAAAATGAAATCAAATTCCTTACGTTTAATTATCTGGAATTATGTATAAAGTTAAATAAATGAAATCGGAGAAATCCATGGGTTTTTTTTAAATAAAACACTTTGCAATTTTAATTTTTAAATAAGAATTATTTCGGAACATTGTTTTTGATGAAATATATAAAATATTGCATCGCTATTCTTGTACTATACCAATTTGATAAACAAATTGGTTGGATGAATAAAAGTGTTTGGATACTTTTTATCACGAAATGTATACGGCTGACAATAAAGTAGTTAATAAATCAGTCAAATCCTTGATTATATTTTAAAGAAATTCTTCGCAACACAACTAATTTAAATCTTTGAAAATTGATTTAAAAGAGTAGTCCAGATTCTCTTATTTTCCATAAAAATTACCATATACTTTCAATATATATTATAGTTAATTTTTTTAAATTATTAAATGCGCTTGGAAATTAAATATTCATTTATATTTCGATTTTTTTTTACTTAATACTGACATCTAATAAATTAGTTGATATATGTCAACTGAGAGGAATACTCACCAGAAATATGTATTTGCATATTTCTCAGCAAGTTAGGACAAATATCAAAGGATTAAACATTTTGGTTCCAAGGAAACAACTTTGCTATACGTTCCTTTCATCCCTAATATATGAACAAGGTGCTTGATAAATTATAAAGAACATGTTACATCACAAGATATTGATTTATGAGTCTTGTCAGCAGTCAACTTCCTTTTAAAACAGTGTCTTTACTTCACAAGTTAACGGATATTAATTATTCTAAACTATTATACTATGCACGGTTTATAATAACAATACATTCTACCTATTCACTTAGAGAAAAAGGAAATAATAAAAAAACGAACATGGCAGATTAAAATTGAAATATTATTATTAATCAACTTCGCCTGAAAAATTAATATAGAAGCGATTTGGTAGAATTGGCGTTAATATCTTTTTTGCATATTGAATCTTTTTAATTATTGAATTTAAAGCATCAGTCAATTATTAAATTAAAACATCAGGCATCATGTTTTTTAAAATAACTCTAATTTAAATAATAAAAAAAGTAAATTGAATTAAAATCTCTTAAATAAATAGACAGATTTTTGGAATTTTTATCTTATCCTATACTTTTAATTGCAAAAGATACTCATTACTTTAAAAAACACTTATCTTTCTTTCTGAAGAGATCCTTTTTATTGCATAACATTTCATATTAATTATTTATTTGATATTACAATGCATTACTTCTTATGCCCATTAATTCGTTCTTTTTGTATATATTCGATATTTTTTCAATATATTTTGTATATATTCGATATTTTTTCAATATATTTTGTATATAAGGAATGCTTACATATTCTGAAGAAATATGTAAGCATTTATAGAGGCCATTATTTTAAGATTAACTGCTGACCATTACGGAAAAATACATCTTTCGTAATATCATCAAATGATTTCTCTTCCTGAAAAGCTAGGGAATTTGATATCAGTTCTGTATTTTAAAAATATTTTAGATTTGTATTCCTCTTTCTGATTTTGTGTACTTATTATGTATATACTAAGAGTGAAAAAACAGCTTTCTGCAATCATATTCAAAAAGATTCTTCAACAGTTCCAATATTTTTAAAAAGATTTTTGATTAAAATAGGAATAAATTTTGATAAAAAAATATTTGGATGTTTTAATTTTTAGGGTTAATTTTCAGAAGAAACTCAATAAACATGATCAGTATTTGAATTTTTTTCTACTATTTGTTTTTTATCCTAAAAAGATAAAAATTCATAAAACATTTATAATTTCGTGGCTCTACACAATAATGGCGCTGTGTGGGTGTGTATTTTTTTAATGATTTTTCAACATTTTTTTATTCTAACAATCTAACAATTCTACCAACAACTTTTCACATTCATAATATTTAGCAGTACAGGATTTGAAAATAAAGGGAATATATAATTAATTTTTAATTATTTTAATTTTTAATTATAACCTGAAATATTTTAAATAGTTGTTTGTTATTGAGAACACTAACATAATAAATTCAAAATTATTGTCACAATTGAAATTGATACAATATCTATTTTTATTTACCCTTTTTACAATCATGAAACAAATAAAAAATTTGTAAGCAAAATGAAAAATAACAATAATATATCGATATACCAAAACATGTCGATGATTAGCTTAATATTTTGAACAGGGCGAAATAAACAAAAAAAAAATAGTAAAAAAAAACAGACTAGAATTTCTTCTTTCTAGATGTATATTTTGCATGGTTATTTTTGTTTAAGATCTTCGTATTGTCACATGAATAGCTAACAATTTTTTTGGAGGAAATCATAGAAAAATAAAATTATATATGCAAATTAGTTTCGAGATAAGTTTTTTAAAATAACTCTAATTTAAATAATAAAAAAAGTAAATTGAATTAAAATCTCATAAATAAATATGTTGGTATTTGGAATTTTAATCTTATCCTATACTTTTAATAGCAAAAGATACTCATTACTTTAAAAAACTCTTTTCTTTCTTGCTGAAGAGATCCTTTTTATTGCATAACATTTTATATTAATTATTTAATACAAAAGAATTTAAGCGATCCTACATGATAAAAAGTATTTGGCTACTTTAATTTAAATTAAGGCGGTGAAAATTTGTTAATTAAGGATTAATTTGCAATTCAAATTAAGCATTTTATAGTGAACAATAAAATTGTTTGTCCGTTTAAAAAGTATAATGCGGGAAGTAATTAGTATTTTTTCAGAGTTGAAAGAGTTTCTGTTGCCACAAAAATAGGAATTGCTAAATAAAAAAAAACTTTGATTACAATTGTTTATTAATACATAAAATTATATACTTTCTTTGTAATTCTAATCTCGTTTCTATAAAAAAAATTAAGAAAATTCTATTCATTAAAATATGATTTTAAATCTTATTTACAGATAAAAGTGTGAAAAAAATTTGTAGAAGAGTAATACTTACATAATTATTTTTTAAATTTAGAGGATTTTATTCCAATAATTATTTCAATTTTTTTTACTAACAATTTTTAATATTTTTACAACTAACTTCAGGGTAATATTTTAACTCAATTAAATGTGGATGAATTTGCATACATTTTTTAACAAAATTTCAAGGATAAATTTTGTCTTTTATTCTTGTATATTAATACATATTTTAAAAAGTTAAATAATTTATATTAAAAGTAATATTATAAAAGTATATTTTAAAATTTTAATTTGTCAATTGTATTGCAAACATCTAAAATTTATCACTAATTTTTCATAATTAAATTCATTTTAACAATTTATATATATATATATATATATATAAATATATAATAAATAAATATATATGCAAGATGGTTAAAAGTAAATAAACCTAGTCTGAGTTCTCTATGCAGTAAAATAATCAGTTTAAATGTTCCAAAATTGTTGAGCATAATATTCAAGACATGGGAAAAGGTATTATAGGGTAAAAATTACTTCCAGAAACACCAATAGATAAACAATAGACATAAATAATGAGGGGAGAAAAACATTAGGACTGACATCTTCTTTTCTAATTCATGTTGCTCATATAATTTTTTTTAAAAAAGTTAAGAAACTAAAACTATCATTATAACTGCAATTCCGCGCTGTTAGCACAAAAATTTGCATAAACTCGAGGTTTACTGCAACTGTTCTAGGCATAAAAGGTATAACTGGGAAAGTATAATTTTTTCAGCGATGAGTTTCCTCTTTGCATGTAAAGTTATTTTTTAAAAAAAAATCAAAACTAAGGAATTTCTGCAATTGCACTTCGAAAGTTTCGTTGACTTGAGAATTTACTCAAAATACTAGGAGATAACAAATCATGCTCGAAAATTTTGTTGTACCCCAAATGCATCAGAGTTAATATTCAACTATTTACCTCTGCGCCAGATGAAGCACCTCCACACATTGGATTCTGCGCACATGAGTTTATTTGACAGCATTTTACGAGTGATTGAGAAATAAGTCCTAAGTTTCCGGCAAACTAACCATCTCGTTCTATTTCTTAATTCCTATGGTGTTTGGCGGTAGGGATACTTGAAAAATCTTATTCAGCGGGGTCTTCTGGTAACCTTGGAAGATTTGAAAATCAATATCAATCTGCATGTCAGAAGGATCTCAATCGACCTATTACGATACACAGTTGAACAAATTGTCCACAGAATGCACAATTTAATCTGGAAGAAGAGTTTGATTTAACATTTATCTTGTATTGATAAGATCCTTCTGATTGAAGATACATTAGAATAAAAAGTGTTACAAATGTGTATTTTGAGTATTTGTGACATATCTTTGTTATATCGAATATTCTGGATTAAGATTCAATTTTTTCTCTTAGGAGCTCATTTCCAATGTTTTTGAAAGCGTTTTTAATCCACTGTATAGGGAGTTATAAGAACAAGGGCATACAAATTAGTAATTGGGCGAAATTGTCTTTGGAGAGTTATCCTCAGTGACTTATTTCAATTGATTACTCTCCAATTAAGTTTTATGATAAAATATTCCAGTTTTTATATAGAAGGAAACTTGAATCCTAACTATCGTATTACTTTCATTGGACGAATTTTCCGTAACAATATATAGGGTGATCATAATATAAATATAAATATTTACTTATAAACATTTTTAACTACCAATTACCCTAAATATTTATACTTACCTATTAAAGAAGATTTAATCAAGGACCTATAAAGGAGGTTTCTTCAAAAATGGGAAATAATGTATGGAAATTTAATTCAACAAAGTTTCAATTATTCAATGTTAGCCCCCTCCTGAACTTTGGGAAATGTTAATAATTAGCCAGTACTAAAAAATCGTTTTGTAATTCCTGCCATGCTGTATTTCATTGCATTGCATTGCATTGCATTAAATGTTAGATGTAGTGTATGAAATTACCTTTTAGAATGCTAGTTGCAAAATAATATCAATAATTCAAAGCATTACAATATCCTACCAATAAACAAACGTTTGGAGTGTTTAAATATTATATATATGACACTGAATGATATGGTTTTGGATATTAGTGCTTTTTCTCTAATGATAGTGTAAAAATATATTGATTAATTTATTAATAATGTATAAAATGCCAATTTAAAATATCTATAAACATATAAGCTTAAATGGGTGCAAAATCAGGCCAAATATGTTAATCGCCCTTTGAGAACACTTCGTCATTTTCTGGGAACATCAACACTGTGTTTGATAAGATTTCAGTGAACGCTATTTTTGCAGCGGTTTGAAAATTTTTACAACTAGAAATTTAATGGACAGAATTTTTGATGTTGAGTTTAAGTTGTGCTGTACTGATTCCTAAATGAAGTTGCCAAAAAAAAAAAGAGAGGATAAACATGTCGAATGGAAATGCTCAAGAATCGTTCATAAGAAGATTCAGTTGTAATGAGCGAGATAGATTTGAATGTTTTTGTGTACGGAGAAAAGTTTCCGAACTACAAGATCCTAATTGGGGACTTTCTCAGGATTCTGTGTTTTTTTTTTGTTTGTTTTTTTGCCAGGTACGTTATTGAATGAAAGAAGTAAATTCAAGTGGACATTACATGAAATGTCATCATGATAAAATAATTGTTTTGGTGCATCTACTGAAGGACCTGCTGATCAGTTATTCAATCGAAGGAAGAAACTATCGGTAGCATATAAGGGAATAGAATGCTGATTTTAGACTTTGCTTCCATGGGAGCTCAATTTAAAACTCCATCTGGAACAGGGCCATATTGCAATAGGATTCATGGTCAAATATACCAAATCGTTTTTCTATTATATAGTCGTCGTAAAAAAAGGTTATAGTCAGTTATATGTGTCTAATACCAGGGAATCCACTGAAAAATGCACGAAGAGAAATGAAGGGTGTTTACTCTCGGCGATAGAAATATTGGATTCTATGTTCAGAGTAATCAATCCGTTCTTCGAGTGTTACCAGCAGAGACATCGTAAAATTGCAGGAACCCAGCTACAAATATCAGGAAAGTTTGCATGGTGACTGGAAATTTCAACTTGTTATAGATATAACCAAACTATTCCAAAAACAGGAATAACAGCGATATTTTTTGAGATAATGGCAAACCGTCTGCGAATCGAGATATTTGTATTTATACTGCAGGTGAAAACTACAAAATTATTTCTCTATTAAAACCATTTTTTGATTCCTGGACTTTCCCTTGATCTTTCTAAGAATACAATAAGGTTGGAACATAATATGGAACATTTTGCAGAAGGAAGGTATACAAAAAAGACTCGAGTCATCCATTAGCAATTTTATTCTTACGACATGCTGTGAGAAATAATTTTAGTATTCTCCATTACAGTGGAAAACCATTGAAGACAGACATTGTGGATGCATTTCTTAAAACCCTGAGGATCACGTCTCAATCATTTGTGTAGTAAGCAAAAAAAGCTTAGAATTGAGCATTGCCATTGACTTTTAAGTATATTAAATTCTCGAAATGGAATCAAGATGTACGTATAGGGAAACTGACTATACTTCTCTCTAAATTCCAAGCAATTAATTAGAAAAATTAGTTTTTTATATAGCCTTCCAACGACTGCATTTAAAATTGTATTATATATGTATAATTGGGTAGTAATAAAGCTTTGTTACCTGAAACTATATACATTTAATTTTTGGAGGGTTACATAATTCTATAAAATATTGATTACATTTTAAAATCCTTGTATTGCATACATTTCACAAATGTATTCAGATATAGCATATATAATTGCTGTATAATTTTAATCTTAATTATTGTAATTTTTACAATCAATTAAATAATGCATACTGGCTCAAACTTAAGTTAAATTAAAATATTTCTGGTAACAGAAATAAATTACAACTCATGCCTGATACAATGATTTTAAAGATTTTTTTTTATTTAATAAGAAATTTTTCTGAAAGGAATTTTTATAATAAGACCTATTAGGGCAGTAGCCAGTTAAAATAAATAATGATACCATGTGTTTCCATACATACAGGTAAATGAAGAAAAATAATTTTGAGATTACCCTTTTAGATAAGTTAATTAATATCCTTAAAATTATTTTCTGATGTTTTGAATTTCCTTGGTTTTAAGTTTCAAAGAGTTGCTTTAATTATTTTAATTATTGAAATATTTTCTAATAAATTTATAAAAATGTCCGAAACTAAGTAATGGGTCGTCTTTGGCAGGTTATTATTATTTTTCTTGATCTGTGTTTTATTTACATGATTAGATTTTCTGCTTTAAATGTTAACATGCAGTTTTGAAGATCAGATTTCTCCAAAAAGATTCATGCTTGAATGAGTTCAACACACATCCACTTAATAAAAAAAATCCTAACTAATCTTAATCATGATAAACAAAACATGAGTATAAAATGTGTGAGACTGAAACAATGATTACATTAACTAAATATCTGATACAAATTGATTTTTTTTTAAATTTTATTAATTAAATAACTTTATCTATTTCTTAGTTTACAATATTTCATATAATTTATTAATACTATACTAAGTCTAATAAGTAACCAATACTTTATTTCTTTGATTTTGCAAAATAATCTTAAAGTACATTTTTTAAGTACTACTGCTCTTTTTTTTGTTACAATTTGTCTTACACCTATTACTACTCTCCCTAGTTATGGGTGATTCAATTTTTAAAGAAAAAAGTATGGTTTTAAATTTTAACAATTTTGATAAAAGGTTTTAGACATGTTATAAATGAATAGTGAAGTTATCAAAAATTATTTATAAACAAGAAATTGATTATTTTTCAATACAAACAGTTTTTCTAATATTGTTACTTTAATCTGCCGAGGTATAATTTACACCATTCTGTAATCAAAAGCTCTGAATAATAAATAAATGCTTTTAAATAAAAATAAATAGGCACAGCTAATTAATTAGATGCGCATAAATTTCAAATAAGTTATTTTTACACTTTGAAAATTAAAATTTGAAACACATCACTTTTTAAAAATAATTTATAGCAAAATAGAAATTACAACTTATATATTATTTTTCTTCTGAATTCTGTTTCCTATTTATAAATAATAATTATATACAAATATGCTAAGTACAAGCAAACGATTTATTTGCATCATTTTAATTATAAAATCCTAATTAGATATTTTTAATATCAAACCATGTCGATAATGTGTGAATTGAAAATTAATTAATTCGCTTGGCAAAATAAAAAAGTTATTATTAGCTAGATCGAGATTAATTTAGTAAAGAAATTAATGGGAAAAATACTTTTTGAAAATGTTTTCATAGAGCTGCAAATATTTTTTTTTTACTTTTAAGGTATTATTAATTTCAAAATGCTTTCAATAACATGGAAATAATTTTTTAATCAAGGAGAATTTGTTTTCGGTATTTTTAATAGAAAATTAACGGTATATTCATTAGACGCTTTATGATTTGTATTACAATACACTGAATGGGAGAAAAATCATTTACTTTTCGAGATAATTTTGTCAGTTTATTTCAATTTACCTTTTGTATGAGTATGTGCTTGAAGTTACTTGAACACTATCTAGTTGAACACTATCTAGTAGTATTCACATAAGATCTCATGAAAAAAAGAGTAGACGATTTTAGAACTGTAGCAGAATAAATGTTAATTTTGATGGAATGAATGGAATCGAAGAAAATAAGTAATAAGGATTTTTTTTGTATTCTCATAGAGATAAAGCTAGTAGATTAAAAAGGTAAAATTTGACTAAACTGAAAATAAGTCGTACTAATAAAAGAAAGAAAAATTTAACGGAATTAAAAGATTTGTTGCAATCAGTTTTACAAGAATTAAATTATTTATTAATTTCTTGGCTTTTGAATTCGCTATTCCTCTTCTTATCAAAACCACAAAAAAAGTAAATCCCTCAGCCATAACTCCATATTTACACCGCCTACAGTAAATCATTGAAACCGTTGAAAAAGTAATAATTAAAATTTGATATATCTTGTTTTCGGAACCACTACACAGAGAAATCTGAGGATAAAAAAGTATTATTTTAAAGAATATAACCTTATTTAAAAGTTGGATGCATGGGATTTGTTTCATTTCTTTAAATCTTTCAGGAAAACTGGCTAATTTTTTAAAAATATATATATAAATATTCATAGTAAAATTAGTAAATTAAGTAAAAGGTTCAAAAAATACAAGGATGGGAAAGGATTCAAAAACAAGAAACGTATGAAATATTTCTTAATCGATATAAATACGTTGCAAAATATTTTTTTACAACTAAATTTAATATTTTGGATTCAAGTTACAGTGAATCACAATCAGAGTTATCTATGTCTCTCTTCTCCTCAATCATTCTGTGCTTTGAGATAATTTGATAAATACATAAATATTTTCTTTTTGAAATATAAAAAGGAAGAGGGAAAACATGTAAAGAGTATTATTTAATGTGAATCTGTAAAACACATCAACAAGCATTTCATCTTAAATGAAATTAAAAGAGAAATTTCATTATTGATACGAAAGACGTGTTAAATTTTTAAATCTACTTTGTAGACAATGCGAACTAAATAAATCCTAAATCTAAGTTGATTAAATTTTATCATCAATATGATAGGGAAAGCCAAACCGGGCCCTATTCTCTCTAAAAAAAGCAAACGGTCGTTTAAATCCTTTGAAAGCCAATCACATCGCAATGATAACCCACGAAAGTTAACTGCTTTTCTTGTCATAACACCGGCAATATTTTTTTTCTTTTCACACTTAGATCTGATACAAGAAAAAAAATCAGCAATTGAAATTGAAGGAGGGCAGTTTGAAGATCAGTATTAGGGTATTATGATTAACTTTTTTGAAATATTTGTGACATTAAAAAAATTACATTTTTGTTCGAATTATTTGAGTTAAGTGGTATATACATTTTAGTGTGGCTTTTAATATTTTATAGTGTTTCCAAGACAAATAGAATCATGAAACACTTATAAAAACAGTCGATCTGTTGAATTTAAGTTGTCTTCGTCCTCTTGAAAGAAAGCGGAGCATATCATATAGTTAGCTACTATTTATCTCTCTTTTAGACATTTAGCAGATTGCAGATTTTAGTTCGCAGGAAAGAAAGACCAATTCTTTATTTCTTAATAAATCACACGAAGAAGTTGATAAATTATAGGATAGGAGCCACATCGAAAGGCATTGATTTATGAGTCTGAAAACATGTTTGTTGCCAACTAGTTTTCTTCCAAAAGAGGACTGCATTCTGATAATGAATGAAGGAAAATCTGCCATTCTGAAACTCTGTAATTTGATTAGAATAAACAAAAATTCTGCTCATCTAAAAAGAAAAAAAAACTCAAATTATGCTGCCATTTGATTGATTTTGTAGTAGTTCGTAATCATTTATAAATGTGGAAAAAATTACTGAAATTATCACTTGACCCATTGGTCTTAGAGTTTGATTAGACGTAAGATTAGTTTCTAATTATCTAAAAACATCTTAATGCTGTGATAGTTATAAAAAATTTGAGAAATATTTTTTATTAATTGATTTCAAAAACATATTCGCAAATTTCTTTAAAATGTAGACATTTTATTTTTCAAAGTCAAGAAAAGCTTTCTAAAAGGAAAACGCCAAATATATCCTGATAAATTTTAAAATCAAGAATGTTAAAACGTTCTAGAATAATGTTGAAAAGCATTTCAATTGCAAATAATTAATAAATACATTATTATTCCTTAATAAATTTATTATTCTTCATAATTACTCCAACCATTACAATGTTCTGCCGGCGTTCTTCCGTTGTAAAGCGGACACGTCTTCATCATCATCATTAAAATTCTCTAGAATAATGTCCAAAAACATTTGAAGTGCAAATACAAATAGTTAATAAATTCATTTTTATTTCTGAATAAATTCATTGATTACTCTATTCATTAGAGTCAAGTTATATCTAAAAAACGATATGATTTTTCACAATTAGCATCCTGTGTGGAAGAAAAACATTACATACTGTGTAATAAATTTAAAAATTCATATAAACAGTACAACAATAGATACAATATTCTTTCTGAATGTCTCCCTACAAGTCAGTAGTGAATGGAAATTTATCTGGAAATATTTGTTATGTATTAGAGAAGATAAAAGTAAACATTAAATGTAACCCGGTCTTAAAATTAGAATTCACCAGCTCTGATGCTAAAAGTTAGACATGGAATGACATTTTCTGTGACTGAGAAAATGTTTAATATAACAGAAGTAATTCAACTACATTGACTTTAGCCCATCATGTCCTTTTCCAAAAGTAGTTTTAAAATAAATGTATTTTATTTACTATGTATTACTATCATAAGAATATTGAAAAATAACCATAATTATATCCTTCTCAAAAGTCCGAACATATTCTATCAGTATACATGTCAAAAGAAATTTTGCGCGGATTATTTAAAATCTGGTATGGTAATTGGGAAAATCGCATTAAGATTCTAATTACTGTTTAAGACATGTAAAATATACAAATTAAAATTAAATAAAATTCATTTTTTTAATTCAATAAAAAAAAGTATCAATTTTTATTCAAATAAGAGTTTCATCTTTTTTTTTTAATTTCAGCAAAAGACATTACTATTTTAAAATATATTAAACCTCGGTTTTGATAATTATTGAAAGGAACAATTTATTTTTGAATTAACTTTCTCTTATGTTAAAAAATTATTAATTTCAAATTAAATATATTTCAGGAATTGCATTGCATTATTGCTTTCATATGATTAAAATTAGTAAAAAATTTAATTATTCTTAATAATTTTTTCTTTTTCTAAATTTAAACCCCCAAAAGATAACAAGGCCTGAGCATGTTCTTGAGAGAAAAAAGATACATAATTAATTTGTTCCATTTCACTTATCAATGAAAACGAAAAATAAGTTTATTACAAAATTCGAACAATTGAAAGAAACACTTTAATTACTGATTCAACCCATTTTGAATGCTAGATTGAAAATATTAATCATGAATTAATTAAATTTTAGATAGAAAACATGAATCTTTTGATTGATAAAGAAATTGTATTTAATATTAATTATAATATAGAATAAAATTTGAGTTATTCGTTAGGTTTCAAAACAATTGAAAATTTAATTTCAATGTCGGAAATATAAATTTATTGCTTAAAATTTAGTTTAAATTCCACATTAAATAATTAATTCAATAAAAAGAGTATCTTTCTGAAATTAATTAGAAGTATTTCCAGAATTCCATTGTGAAAGATACATTGTTCTATGAAATTAATATTAATTGTAAGATTTGTAAACAATAATATTAATTTTTATTTTATATTTCAATTATTTTGTTTCCATAAATGTTTGAAAATATGGACTACTCATTTTTCTAAAAGAAAAAAAATCACACATACGTCATTATTACATAATTACAACATTTGTTGCAATGTAATGAAATATTTTAGAGCTACTTAATTTTAAAACTTTTGTCTTAAAAAAAGAGACATTTATATTATTTGTTTGCTTCGTGCATTATGTTTACCTAAACTAGATTATTTTTCTAAATGTGTTAGCATTGATCATCGATACGAAAGTCACATTTAGCTCGTAAAATCGATTTCTTCGTTTCCAAGCAATTATTTAAATATTTCGTATTGAATTTGTATCTTTTTTTCATATTTTTAATCAACACCTATCTCCATAAATTTTGCAAACAAATGGTCCTGTTTGATGAAAATTATTTGAATCTTTGCCACCTAAAGATAATAGTCACTTTGTGAATTCTCCATGTTGTACTGAAATTGTCATTTCCAAAACAACATTTAATCAATTTTTTTGTAAGTGAACACATAACTTTTGTCGACATCCTCATAAATAACCCTGTTTATTTATTATATCATCTGTTGTTTCCTTTAAACGATTGAAAGGTATATTTATATTTTATTGTAAAATTGCATTAATTATTGACATTGAAATTTGCAGATTCTGTTTTAATCTTCAGAAGTATATTGTTTTTATTAAAAGTATAGGGAATACAGTATTTAAAATTTTACAAACCTGTTAAGTACAGCAAATAATCATATTTCTATTGAAATTTGATATTATCACATTCATTACGTTTCATGATATCATAAGATATAAAAAATTTTCTAACCGTATATTTATACATTTTCTAAGGAGTTTTGACTTTATAAATAAATACCTTTTCGATTTAATTGATTTTTTACATAAAAGGAATATCCAGAGTTTTTTTTTTTTTTTGAGATTCCCTTCTCCATTCCAAAATTTCTTTAAGTTAAGGATTCTACCGTTCCTTTCCTCAACTTCAGGATTATTCTATTATATTGTATTCTTATTTTTACGGTGTTTGTTTAATTATATATATATATATATATAT